>WYDI02178566.1:28159-111765 GCA_009867235.2 Psittacus erithacus | reverse complement strand
CTTCTCTTCTCCAGGCTGAACAGCCCCAACTTTCTCAGCCTATCTTCATACGGGAGGTGCTCCAGTCCCCTGATCATAATTATGTTCAGTACTTTAAATTAAGTATATAAGTCATCCTAGTCAATTCAGTGGGAGTTTCACATCTTTAAATTTATGTACACACTCAATTGATTTGCGGGATCAGAGGTCAAACGCATTGCAGGATCAAACTCCAGGTGGATGGTATACCTTTAGTGCTGGATTCACCCGGAGTTTCCACTTTTCTATGAATATTTCAGTGGAGTGCTTCTTTGACCCTTACCTGAAAATATCTTGTATGACTACATCTTGGCTCAATTTCTGTATCATGGATATCTACAGAGTGTTTGGCAGCTTGCCCTGCTTTAAAGAAAAAAAAACAAAATACCCTGCCTATGTTCATTTCCCTTCATGAAACAGCAGAGATGATGAAAGCCAGGATAATGTATACTGAGCCTGCCCAGATCAGGAAGCAAGACCTATGAAGATAACACCAGAGGGTAGTTTCATTTGCCCTGAAGTGCCATAGCAAAGAGTTGATGTTCTAACTATCCTAAGCAGTCTAAGGCTATGCAGGATTTCAAACAAGAAAGAGTGGGTGAAATCCATCTGCCCTTGCAGCACACCCACTATATTGCTTTATCTCTCAAACCTTCCAATATTTGCTTCCAGGTCCAGTGCTATCAATGTGGTGAAGATCCTGCGTGTGCTGCGAGTCCTTAGACCACTGAGGGCCATTAACAGAGCCAAAGGACTAAAGGTTAGAAAAGTCCCAATGCATTTTCTAAACTATAAAATCAAGTTATTTCAGGCTACAAGGACTTTTGCAGTGGTTCAGGTAGTATTTCAGCAGAATCACAGAATGGTTGATATTGGAAGGGACCTACGGAGGTTGCCTTATTCAACAACCCTGCTCAAGCAGGGCCACCAAGAGTGGGTTGCCTGAGACCATGGCCAGATAGCTTTTTAATATCCCCAAGGAGGGAAACTCCATGACTCTCTGAGCAACCTGTTCCAATGCTTGGTCTTTTCACAATAAAAAAGTGCTTCCCAGTGTTCAGTTGAACATTTCCTGTATTTCCTGTGTTTCAGTTT
This sequence comes from Psittacus erithacus, assembly GCA_009867235.2. Taxonomy (NCBI): domain Eukaryota; kingdom Metazoa; phylum Chordata; class Aves; order Psittaciformes; family Psittacidae; genus Psittacus; species Psittacus erithacus. Next base: position 110,652 of record WYDI02178566.1, on the reverse strand, counting down.
GTGTCCATTGCCTCTTGTCCCATCAGTGGGCACCACTGAAAAGAGCCTGGCTCTGCTTTCTATGTACCCTCCCTTCAGGAATTTATGGATATTGACAAGACTCCCTCTGAGCCTTCTCTTCTCCAGGCTGAATAGTCCCAGCAATCTCAGCCTTACCTCATGGGTTAGATGCTCCAGTGCCTTAATCATCTTTGTGGCCCTTTGCTGGACTCCCTCCAGTACATCCATATCTGTCTTGTACTGAGGAGCCTAACTGGACCAGTACTCCAGGTGTAGTGGCCTCGCCACTCCTGAGCAGATGGGAAGGATCACCTCCTTCAGTCTGCTCAAAGGTTGCTGCCTGTTGCAGCCCAGGATACCACCCCTCTTCTTTGCAGCGAGGGCTCATGTTCGACTTGGTATCCACTAGGACCCTAATGTCTTTTTCTGCAAAGCAGCTTTCCAGCTGGGTGTCCCCACCCATCACCACTGAGGTTAAATGATGTAGTTTGCTGGGATTATAGATGGGCTCACAAGTCTATTTTAACATAGCCTTACTGTATTAGATAAATTCCTTCCTGTGGGCTGGTGGTTGCCCAACTGTCTGAGTCAGTGCTGCTGAAAGTGACAGAGAGCTGAACTCTGGTATTTTTCTGTCCGTTTCTGCCACTTCCTAAGAGTACAGTGAGGAACGTAACAAGTTGGTATTCTCTCCTCTTTCATGAGACATTACTTAATGGGCAGTTGTTAGTTGTAAATCTTTTAGTTGTATTTTTAGTCTTGGGATTCTTCCTTAGCCAGATCAATCCTGTGAGTTACTTTTGTTCCTATCTTCCATTTGCAGCATGTGGTCCAGTGTGTGTTTGTTGCCATCCGAACCATCGGAAACATTGTGATTGTCACCACTTTGCTGCAGTTCATGTTTGCCTGCATTGGAGTTCAGCTGTTTAAGGTAAAACCATTGGGCCCATTCATTCATCCATTGAACTAAGCTGTATTATGTGATGGGAAGAAAACTACCGCTAAGAAGCCTGGGAAGGAGGATGGAGTCTTTTGTGGGAAAGGCAAAACATTTGAGACACTGTCAGTGTTACTTGGGCTCCTGCTACCAGCAATTCCCCAAAACTGAACCAAGCTTATTCAGAACTCCTGCCCTTCATCTGTAATCATTAGAAATCATCAGTAACATCAGTAACCTTCTTCCCTAAACAGCTTATTGCATGATTGCCAGGGAGGTGAAAGGGGTGCCAGCGAGGTGAAAGAGGTACTTGCAGGCTGTATACCTCCCATCTCATAGAGAGAGGGGCATGCCAGATAATCACAGGAGGTTATTCATTCACTTCTTTGTGCCTGCTTTTATTTCTTTGCCCTTCACCACCCTTCTGACAAGTGTTCTGCAGCGGTCAGTAGTCATGCACCTCAGGACATACACATATAAGTACTGCGCAAGCAGATGAAAGCCTCTGCTCTGAACCACATAGATGCAGGCAATTCTCAATCCAGTTTGCCCACATCTGCCTGCAAAAAAGCATGTAAACATACTCATAGTTGGTTTAGCAAGTAGAAAACACAGTCTCTTTACTACGTCATCTGCCCTAACCCTTGTGCTGTCAAGAAAATAAGCTTCATTCCTCTTTCTTCTTTCTCAAGGGCAAGCTGTACAGCTGCACTGATAGCTCCAAGCAGACAGAAGCAGAATGCAGGTGGGTCTGGCCTTTCCCAGTTAGCCCCCTTCACTGGCTGCCCACTCTCAGGGCCTTGTACTGGAAGTGTAGTTCTGCAATGTTCTCTCTCTGTTCTCCATCCACAGAGGGTACTACATTACATACAAGGATGGTGAGGTCAACCAGCCAATGATACAACCCCGGAGCTGGGAGAACAGCAAGTTTGACTTTGACAACGTCTTGACTGCCATGATGGCCCTCTTCACTGTCTCAACCTTTGAGGGCTGGCCAGAGTGAGTGTTTCTTGGACCAGTGCAACAGTAGCAATATCCTCATTCATTTCAAAAGAGAAATTCAAATGCAGAGCATAGTCTTCCCCATTCTAAGTATTTGAATAAGACTAAAGCATTAAACATAGTAGTAGCAGCAGTTGTAGTATTATGCACTTTGTAAATTCCTCAGGGCCCAAAGGAATTGCTGTTTCTGTACTTGTAAGCAGTGCACAGCACTGTCTCTAGCTCTTAAAAACTGATTGCTAGTAGTAACAGTGTTAGCAATCTTTGTTACAAATATTATGTATATAAGTAGATATAAAATGCCTGTCAGGCACTTACCAGTATTGGTAGGTGTTACAAGTTTCCTGATGGAGCCAGCAGGGCCATATGAAACACAGCAGTGCTGTCTCTGCAATATGGGCAGAGATGAGATGTCTTACCAGCCTGTGCTGGCTGTGCCACAGGGTGAAGATTTCCCACAGCTTGGCTCTATCAGAGTGACACGGTCATGCAGGGTACCTGGTGGGCTGACCCTGACCTGTGTCACAGGGTGATGCCAACAGCAATGTTAACAGATGTTAAAAGTGCTGCAATCCCCTTTTCTCACAAAACTAAGCTGCCAACAGCACAGACTCTCCTGTCTTCTGTTAACTTAAGGGCATGCTTCTGTTTTAAATTGTAATTGTTGAACTACAAAAAGATTTCACCACTGAACAGGTTCGAATGTGTAAAGTTAGCAAGAGCCATGTCTTCTCTTTTGCGAGAGTTTACACTCTGCACAGCTGTGAGTAAATTAATTTTGATACAAGTAGAAGAAAGTCACGAAGTTAAACTTTGTAACATCACCTATAAGACCTCAAGGCAGTTGCAGATTTTCTCTGCATTGGGCTCCTGTTTGCTTTCAGGTTGCTGTATAGGTCCATTGATTCCCACATGGAGGATGTGGGACCCATCTATAATCACAGGGTTGAGATCTCCATCTTCTTTATTATCTACATCATCATCATTGCTTTCTTCATGATGAACATCTTCGTTGGTTTCGTCATCGTCACATTTCAGGAACAAGGAGAACAAGAGTACAAGAACTGTGAGCTGGACAAAAACCAGGTAATTTACAACAACTTGTCACTACCAGAGATAGAAAACACATTGAGAATAAGCATTTAAGAGATAAATACATACAGACAGGAACATGTGAAGACTGCCAACAAGATAAAAGAATAAGCTGGCTTCACTGCCATCTTTCAGGAGTGAGGTAAAAGAAAAAGCCTTGCTGTAAGATTTGCTCAAGGGATAATATTTACTTAAATGTATGTGCTGCACCATTTGGTTCACTGAGATTAGATGAGCATGACTAATTGACATTGTCTGGCCAAAGTAAATGCATATGTAACTGTTCAGTGGGTAGAATATGTGCGTTTGGATTGCAACCTAAAAGATATGCTTATACCAAGCATTTTCATTTCAGTAAAAAAACTTGAAACATATTGTATTTTTATTATGTTTGGAGGTAGCTGACCAACCCTGTATTTTGTTTTTATTTTTAAACCTACCATGCCTCTTTCACAGCGCCAGTGTGTAGAATATGCCCTGAAAGCCCGGCCCCTGCGGAGATACATCCCTAAAAACCAGTACCAGTACAAAGTTTGGTATGTGGTCAACTCCACCTATTTTGAATACCTGATGTTCGTTCTCATCCTGCTGAACACCATCTGCTTGGCCATGCAAGTAAGTGAGCACTCATAAAACCCTGCATGATGATGAATTATAAAACTTTATCAGGGAAAATGTTGAAATGGCCAAGGTTGAGACCTACTTTCACCTCCACCCAGTGTATTGAGGGAAAGGGACAGGGACATGATAAGAAACTTTGTACCACATTCATTCCTGATGGCATTTAGTTAAAATGAGGAATCTGCTTCTCATCCTCTTCCTGCTAATACCTGACACTTCAAACAATTCTGGTTTAACTCCTTAAAAACAAATGAGATAAAGAACCTAACAGTTACATTACAGAGCAGTGGCCATTATAATAACAAGCAACTTCTCAATTCTGACTTGTCTTCTATAAAATGCAGCAATAAGCCTGGAATTGCCACTCACCTGAGAGCCGAATTTTAAATCTGGGTCTTTTCTGTGTTAAAAAGCAAACATTTTGGCGAACAAAACAATCAAGAAAACTAGGCCTGGAGGGTAGGAAGACCCTAGTATCTCCTTTAATCTCTGTTAAGAACCATAGGAACTATCTAGAAAGAACCTCTAGGGACCCTATTGTCCATCCCATCACCTCGAGGCAGTATCAGTTCCACCTAAGCATTTCTTGATAGATGTTTGCCTAACGTGCTTCACTACTGATGCTGCTGATTGCCTTACTATCCACTGTGCTGTGCATTTTCCTTGCTGTGCAAAGGTTTTCCAAAGATCTAAGATGAATCCACAAAAGAAACATTTACAAGAATAGCAAATAGAGGTAATCATCATGTGCAGGTGGAACATTTGCACATTCTTCCAAGTCTGTACTTACCTGGCTTGTTCCTTCCAGTCTGTCTCTCCACAAGGCCTCTCTCACCTCCCTTTCATTTTCAGTCAGTCCCAGGCTCCACCTGCTAAGCCTATCACTGCACTCCCAGTTTCCTTGGCCACTTGAGCTCTGTTCTCTTCTACACTCTGCTTAAGAGGTAGTCTGCCTGTCACTCTCCTCCCTAAACCCCGTACTTTCTCCTTACCCTGTCAGTCTCTGAACTCTCTTCCCTGGTGCGTGGCCCAGATAGTTCAGATCCGGACTCCTCAAACAGTCATTCTCTTCTCCTCACTACATAGACTCAGTTGTAGTTACCCCTCCATGGTTCTTCTTTCCAGTCTCTCTCTGCCCTTTCATAGATTCATAGAATGACTTGGATTGGAAGGGGCCTTAAAGATCATCTTTCTATTTGGTTGTCTGTTACACTTTGTTCCGTTCTCTAGTTTGTACCTCTCCATGCACTCCCACACCAACTTCCCTTTGATCTTAGCATCCCACTTACTACATTTTCCACTGGATCAATCCATCTGCCTCACTCCCCACCTCCTCTCAAAAGTAGCATCAGTTTGCTATCACTCACTGTATAAATCTACATTCATAGTCAATTTTCACCTTTTTTTCTCTCACTGTCTCCAGTCCAATCTCACCAGATTTCTTGACCTCCCTGCTTTTTCTTCATCTGGTCTGGTTCTTTCCCATCTGCAGTCAAAAGGCTTCCTCTGCTGTCTTGCCTAAGGTACTAAAAAAGGAGTGAGGCAGCATGAGCACAAGAAAGTGCTCTTCTCTCAGCTAAACTATCTACTGCCCTGCTGTCATGAAGCAATAGGGAGAGGCTATAATGTTTACTCTGAAGCATGCTCAGTTGCTGTGACAATGGTGCACACACAGGGCAGGTGGAGCTGGAAGCTGTGAGATGTTTGTGAGATGCTGAGGAAGGCCAGCATCTCTGGAGATTCTAGAACGTCTATAGCCATCTTGAGAAAAGTGCATTTTTCCAAAGGCTTATACTGTGGCCAGATTTGGGTCAAACTTTGTAACAGACAGCAAACACAAAAACCGCAGTCCAGTGAAATTCTAAGTTTTTAAGCAGAGTCCCGCAAGTACTAGAGTGTTTCAAGGAGAATGTTACAAAAACTTTAAAAGCACCTCAACAATATATTTTTCCCTGGACTGACTTTCAGCTGCAGCTGAATTATTTTAACTGAAAGTCGTGCCAGAAAATCACCCTGAGCCAATGTAGAATATGAAAATTCATCCCAGCTGTTTATCAAAGTTAAGCAATAAAGTTAATCAAAGTTACTGAATTACCAGTAGAGCCTTATAATATGAACTGGAAGATGACCTTAGAATAAGGCAGTGCAATTAGTCTGAAGTATAATGATCTGGAAATAGGGAAATGAAGAGTGAGGTGGCAACGTTTGCAGAAGACTCTACTTGAATTAATCAATAGCAGATGGAGAGTAACTTCATAAGACCTTAATAAAGTTAAGTGAATGGGCAGCATGATTGCAAATTTAATTCAGAGTTGACAAATGCAAGATAATGCATATTGGAAAGATATGATTTGAACTGCTTGTGTACTTTGCGAAATCTTGAATTAACTGTAATTACTTGGGGAATGGCTTGGTATCATTATGAACAGCTCAGTGAAACCCCTGTTTACTGTGCATTAGCAATCAAACAAGAAAGTATCCCAAGTGTTAGGGAATGGTAAGATAACAAACACAATTGGAGACTGTCTTGTACCATTATGCAAATTAATAATGAGCCTTCAACTGGAGTTATGAGTGTGATTTTGGTAGCCACCACTCAAAAAGATTTTTGTATAAAGATAGGAAATCCAGAGGCAATGGCGAAAAGGGCTAGAGATATGGAAATGTGTATGTGTAAAGGGAGATGGGAATTCTACATTGAAAAGATGGAGCATGTTGGGGGTTTCTTTAGAGAACCTCAACACAAAGGTAGATCAGGAGAGGCCCTGTGGATTCCTAACTAACTAAACAAATTGATATGTCCATTCCTCACGCTGGTGCCGGGATACTATTTTTCAGCACTACGGTCAGAGCTGCATGTTCAAGGAAGCCATGAATATCCTCAACATGCTCTTCACTGGCCTCTTCACTGTTGAGATGGTCCTGAAACTAATCGCCTTCAAACCCAAGGTAGGTGCTATAGGGGTAGAGTTTCCTGGCCTCTGTGTGTGTGTGCATGTGTGCAGGGCAGCTGAGAGGAGAAGGAGGAGGTGAAACTTTCTGATCTATTACCCCACCAATAACTGAGCTGGACAGTTGCTGTCTGGATTGGAGTCTCACGTATATTTAATAAGTTTTTCACTGGAGAGGAGACACACTAAAACAAAAATAATTAAAGGCAACACCTGCTAAGAAAGGAGGTTCCTAGTTCCCTGTTTTCATTAAGTTATAGCAGTGACACTATGTTAAGGCCATAACATGTTTTCCATTCTCAATGTCATTCTAATGCTCTCTTTGACTTTCCTTAAATAAATTATAAATAGCATCCCATGATTAGTCTTCTGGCCCAAGTGAAGTTAATCAAGCATGACTCATTTTGAATTATGAGCTTTGGAAAAAAATGTTGCTTCTGGGAGGGCTGCATCTCTCTGATGGTTTGAATTGCTTTAGTTTTGAATATAAGATTTCACTGATAATACTCAGTACCCCAGCAGTTTCTGTCTGAAAATATTGTCCTGTCCATCGGGTCATGGCGTTTTGCTAGTATAGCTGCACCATGGGGTATGATTATAACCTTCAGCCTCTTCCAACTAATTTGGCAGAGCTGCTGCAGGAAAAGGACAAAGATTCTGACCTCACATAATTTAAGATTACACAAGTCTTTCTTCTTTAAGGTTTAAGCTCAGGGTTGGGTCATAAGGAGCAGAATCCAGATACTTAAATACCAGTATCTCATGCCATTTCATATCTTCAATGGTACCTTGACACATGGGGTTGTATGTTGAAGAATACCTTGATACACTGGGATTGACAAATACTGTCTGAAGCATCAGTTTTGACATTATTAAAGATGAGAACAATCATGTCTCTGACAGTCATGCTAGTCCTTCATGTTAAACATTTAGGAGATCACTGAAGTTAAGAGCTCCTCCCAGCTCTAACTTAACGTCTTCCTCATCCTCAGCTCAGAAACTTTGCTGTCCAATTCTACTGAATTTGATCTTACTTTTTCTTGTTAACTCTGTGTTGACTTTACTCCTACCCAACCTACTCCACTTTCTAGCACCACTTCTTAGAAGAATCGCAATTTTTTCTTCCTGAGACCAATATCACTATCCCATCTCAGATGTAGTTCTCTTGAAAGTTAAGAGCATTTTGTGCAGTCCTGGTGAAGGGCTGATTTATTTATTTATTTATTATTTGTTGGGGGTGGGGGGAGGATGGTGAACTCTCAAACACTGTCTTGGTAAATTTAGAAATATCATCATCTGTTTCAAAAGGGATTGTAATTTTCAGGAGGGACCTTTTCACTTCCGAGATGTCACCTTGTCTATTAGCAAGCAAATCTTCTGGCACGTTGCAAAAATATTACCTGCACACTGTGTACCCAGAAATGTATCTCACAGGCTTTGTAATGTTCTTCTGATTTCATAGTTCTGCTTCCCAGGAGATTCTTAACTTTGAGAAAGATATGGTTCTCAGCAGAATTTGTTCTGAGCATTTAGGGAAAAAGTTCTACCAGTTCAGGTATTGAGCTCTGTACATATCAAGGAACACTTTACTTGACATGGTTGCGTCTAACAAGTAAAGAACTGCCACTGATGAAATTGAAGGTCCTTTCTACTTCTTCTGTCTTATTATGTCTTATACGTCTATTATGTCTAATTTCCTTTTCAACTTTTGCTGTACAGCCAAGTACTAAACAAAATCAATCTAGGGGTAAACATGTATCCTCTGGATAGCAAAACACTGGAGCAGGTTGCCTAAAGGCATTGTGGAATTTCTATAATTTTGGGGTTTAAGATTAAGTTAGGGGAACCTCTTATTAGAAACACCTGAGGAATGTGTGATCTACCTTCAAGCAGTGGAATGGACTAGACTAGACATGATGTCCCTCTCAGCCCGGTTTTCCATGATCCTGTAATTTCCAACTAAATCCCCTGCTACTACACTGTAGTAAAATTGAGAATATAAAAGAAGCTTCCATGGTGACCAGGATAGTAGAACCTTAATAAAGTTTTCTGAACTAAGGATCAGACAACCCCCTCAGGCTGGGTCCTGCCCATCCTGAAAGAATAGCCAGTGAAAAGAATAAATCTGTTTCAAATTGTAGTCTGACACATATGCCAAAAATAGTACTAACTCTCAAGCTGCTATTTTAATTAAATACCTTCAAGAAAATAGACAAAATTTTTTTTAAATGGAACCACAGGATTTACAGGAAATTAAAACAGGAATGAATTTATGCAAACAACTAATACAGCAAAAAGACCTGCTTCCAGCTACATTTGCAACGGATTATGTTGAGTACCAGTTCAGCGGCTCAAGTTTGAAAATCAAAATTCCTTGTGTAACTTGCCACTCTCTGCTCAGCTCAGGGATTTGAGTAGCAGCCTTCGTTCCCTGTTCCATATTGACTCAGCCTGCTTTCCAAAGAAGGAAACCCCCTGTCCCAAATAACCACTTGGACAGATGTGGAGCAATGCTGGGTGACACAATCTGCCTCTCTTTAGGTTGCACATTGCAACTGAATCTGAACTTGCCTAGAGTATGTTCTGATGTGGAAGTCTCACAGCATGGAGTAAGTTGTTACCTCAGCCCTTGTTTGGCCAGACCTTGTGTCCTCCTGTCGGTCAAGGTATAAAAGCAAACTACATTTGCAGATGAAGATTGTTCCCAGGAATACCAGCTGGAAAAGTCCAAAAGGATTTAATTGTCACCTGAGTGAACATTACTAAAGCACAGCCTCTCCTCTCCTCTCTTACCAGCGAAGTCCCCCAGACAATGAAATGAAATCCTAAGCAATATTAGTGTTTCCCAGATAAGAAATGGCAAGATTAAATGCTCATGAGATCTCTGCCAAAGACAAGATTTGTCTGCCATTTCCTGAGCAATAGACCACAAACCAGCCTTTTTTTAAGCTGCTTTGTCTCACTTTTCATTTGTGCCCAAACATCACTCTTTTCTAACTAAAGAGTACCCTCAAATGAGGGAGCTGTAGGATTTACAACTGAAAACAAGAAAGCAGGAAACTTGGTTAGCTGAAAGTGGCATGTCCTCACCTTAGTGGCAAGCCCCAGGAGAATGTGGCAGAAAAGAACTGAGCATAGTACTGAAGCTGGCAAAATTCTCTGTTTTCTCCAACTTTGTAGTGCTTAACCCAAGAGTGGGTTCTGCAGCTAACCTTCAGCTACAGCAGGCAATGCAGTAACTGACTTGTAACTCTGGAGCAGCTGCCGCAGAGCTCTCCCTTGTACAGGCACTTCCTAAAGGCACCTTGGAATGAATGGTCTGCAGCAACAACAAAAGATCATGGTTTTCTCCATCTGTACAAGGTAGAACAAGCTGCTGTTTATTCATACCTTTACCAGAGGGAATTGCTAAGGTAACTGGGACAGATCCCTGAGGTACTCAGAACTGCTATCACTCAGGCTTCTTACAGAAGTTACCACAGGGATGTGCCCATGCAGAACAGCTTTGGGGGAGCCTCATATACTGGGTTCCTGCTGCAGGCAGTGGTATGGCAATTGCTATTATATGCAGTGATACAAAGCACGAGAGTGCTACCATTGTGTATTACATGCACAACAACAAAAAATGTGGCAGTCCCTGACTGAAAAGATTTTTTGCTTTATCCAGTTTTTGCTGCCATTCTGTGAGGAGACACATCCTTCTTCTTTGCTACTCTTAATAGTAAAGGTGAAAAAAACCCCACACGGTTGGTTGCACAGACAGGAAATAGAATCACATATGTGCCTGGCTGCAAAGAATCATCATGGATAATCCAGCCCTGCATCTAGTGTTAAGAGCAAGGATTTACTTATTGAAAGGCCAGCTGCAGGAATAAGAAGCCAAGACTGAGTCAGGGCTCTTCTCCTAACACTTATAGAAAGTATGTGAAGGGAGTAGAAAGACAAGGGCTTTCCTAAGTAAACATACTGTTACTGTTGAGGTTGGTTGCTCTAGTCAGCAAGTCCCTTTGGTACCTGTCCCTTTTACTGGCCATTCTTTGTGAGTAGAGTTTTGGTTGTTTAGTCTGCAGAAAGGCTAAGAGAGAAGAGGGGTGCTTTAGCTGGAGCAGCTGCTGCTGGTATGGATAGTGAATTCCAGGCAGGGACAAGGCCAGCCTCTGAGATCCCCTGTGTTTCTGTGTGGCACATTTTTTGGAGGAGAGGATCAGTTATCCCAGTTTTTTTGCAGGATAAATTTTTGCAGGATCTAAGCACTGTGTAAGACAGCTCATGTGTGTCTGATGCAGTCTTGACAGGAGTGTGTGCTAACAATAAGCAAGAGAGATTTGGGATGATTAGCGCTGCTGATAAAGAAAACCTACTTTACATGCCCTGCGTCTGCTTACAGGGTATTAATGTGCTGCTGTGAAGCAAAACTCCCAAATGGACCTGAGTGTTTGTCTTGGCTGATGCTCATAAACTGGTTCAAGACTAGCTACTTCAGAGAAACAGACAGTCTGAAAGTAATGCTGTTGAGCCAAAAACTTTTGCTGCTTTGTTTTTCTAATTTTATAAATTCTCCAGCCAGTCTGGTGAGCTGTTTTCCTGTTCCTGCGTGGAGCAAGCTGTGGAGATAGCAAGCTGCTGCTGCTTCGTGCTTTTTCCAGAGAAAGCTACTTAAGGGAATGAGAGGTGCTGTGCTGTCTGGGGCGCACGCAGCTACCACTGTCCGAGCTTCTTAAAGAAGAAGTCTCCACAAGCACCAGTTCATGAAGGTCCAGCTGCTGGACCTGCCTCAGCTTTATGTTTTCAACTCAAAGACAGCAACTTAAAATTCCCACTCATATGAAGCTGCGCCACCTGTCAACATTCTTCCAGGAATTTCAGATCTTTGCAGCTCTATGGAATGGGCTGTTTTACTGATGGGCCGCATCTACTTTTTCTTTCAGGAAACATTTCATCTATCCCTTTACTAGCTTGGGCAGGACTAGTAATAGGAGAGCTATGAATTTTCTACCAGTGTCCCTGTCATCTCAAACTAGGGAAGACATATCAGTAGAACTACTCCCATGCATAAAGTAAAACACATGTTCATATATTTTGTCAAATTCAGGTGTGCATGTGGAAAGGAAATCTTGAGGATTTCCTCTGCGGAATTATGGCTGTCACAGAGACTACAGATCACAAGTCTATTCCATTTACCAGACACTGTCAGCACCTTTCTTCCCTGGGTGTTTATGGATGCTACTTGTAGAGCAGCCTGCAATGCCATCTGTCCTGCCTCAGATAGTTAGTTCAGTACCTCATTTATCACTGCTACTTTACTCTGAATTCATTCCATTCTTTAATGTCATTTCCATGTAGCAGAGTTCAAACTTCTGTGCACTGTTTCAAGTGAGTTTCACATTCAGCACAAGGCAAGTAATCCCATGTGATCCCAAGAAGAGCTATGACCTTCTGAGTAGCAGAAATCATGAGTGTCACCCATGGTTATTTCTTAGTCTCCATTTACTGATGAATCTACATGTCAGTGTTTCTTTCTCCCCTGATGCATCTGCCTTTCTTTACTCCTCTTTAAGCTTCACTCAGTCAGCATTTATCACGTATTCGATGCACTGGTATCTGTTCTCAAACCTGAAAAATTACTCATCTGTTTTTGTTCCCTTTTTACTACTCCGTTTCTCTTATGTTTTTGCCTATAAATAGATCTTTGAGCAGTCTTTCCTAAAGTCACACTGGCTGCTTCATACTACTTGCATTCTTCTTCTTCACCGTTACCATAATCTGTCATTCCTTGATCAGGCTAGAGGCTTCAGCACTTTCACGAACAGCTGAAATTTATATGAGATCTATTCCCTTGCACCACAGAAACAATGTTGATTAATTTTGAAAATCTAATGCTTTTGTAACTTCTTCATTCTAGTACCTTTAGAAATGCCTGTATAGCCTAGGATGCTGCCCTAGCATCATTCATCACTGTGTTTTATTTCTCCAGCTTATGCGGAGAAATCAAAGTGAAGACTTCTGCACTCATAAAAAAATGTCAGAAAACTGGTTACAATTGAATTTCTTTTGTTCAGAGTGGAAAAATACTTCAGGTTCATCCAACAGACATAGGAATCACACTTTGTTAAAAATCAGGACAAAGTATAGTGGTATAAATTAGTAGTTTAGTTTGTGTAAATGTGTAAGTAAGCTCATAGTGCAGGCAGCTGCCTCCCTTTCTTGGAGTTTGGCCTTACAACTCTGGTTGTCAAATGGCTCTTACTTCGCAGATTTCTCTGCTTTGAAGGTTTTTAACCAAAGTGGTCAGCTAATCATTTCCTCTCCTTGGCTTCAGTATTACACTTTCAGTTTCAAAGGGGCAGCTGAGCCATCCACCCAGTGCAATAGGAAGGGCAATCTTCCTCCCTGCCTTTGGTTGGAACAAGTGCTTTAAAAAGCAAAAGAAGGGGTGAGAGAACTAATATGTTTGAGTCTGTGGGTGGGGAAAAATATACCTTATTCAGCAAAAAGGAAGAGTGAGCTATGCTTGATATTGGGTAAAAAATAGTGAGCTTGGAGAGAAGTAGGAATAGTCAGGTAAGAGAGCATGTGAACTGAAGGAAGTGAGAGACCTAAACAAACAGGAAGGACAATGTCCTGGGAGGGGGAAGAGAGAGAAATAAAACCTGGAGGGGAGGAAAAGCCATACACAGATAATGGAGAATGCTAATGGGCAGAATATCCTTAAAGGCAAGGGAAATAAATAAATAAGCAAATAAATAAAAAAATGGAAAAAAAAAAAATGAAGACCCTGAAAGAAAAAAATATCAATAAATTAGAGAAAGAAACTATTACACAAAAAAATGTCGCAAGGAGAAGTAAAACGGAAACAGGGCTAAAAAGAAAAGCAAACAATGAAAGGGGTTTTTAGAAAATTGAAAACTGAATTACAACCTATAGCTTTTAAGCTAATGAACATCTTTTTGTGCTCTGCCTTCTATTAAAGTTCTCTGGCAGACATTCCAAGTCACAGTGTTCAAACACATCAGTATCTCAGCCACAGAGACTCCCTGCCTCATCAGAATAATTTGCAAATTGTGTGCAGTGTATTTTCCTACTTCTGTGGATGAAGCTCAGCTCCATTGTAAAATGCATCAGCATGTTACGCCAGAAATTCTTTCCTTTTTCACCCCAATTTCATTTTCTGGGTGAAGTCTGAATGCACTATATGTTTCTCTGTGTCTTCTGTACAGCGAGTAGCTCAGCCAGAGTTAATTTCAGCTGCTCCAACAAGCCCAGTAGCCATATGACCAGAAGTCTCTGGCATCTCTGTAGTGCACAACCAGACACTGAGTTATATGTGTGCAGTCAGTCTGAGGCTCTCAAGCAATTGCTGAATCAGGCTCAAGGATTTTGGAAGTACAATAGAAAAAGGAAGACATCTTAAGCCCTCATTAATCACTCCTCTGCTCTCTTTACTGTGATTATTTATCTGCCAGAAGTTTCATGCGTTTTGCATAGCATACATATCATGTGGGGATTTGACAGTAAGATCATTCATGTCCACAGGTTGGGGAGGAAGAATGAGCCTCTTTTCTAAGCCCTTTCTGCAAAATACTGTGTGTCAGAGCAGCATACTTAGGTGACTTTGAGATGAAGAAATACTTGGGATAATTATTCTAGACATGAATGGTCAAGTCATCCCAGTCCTTTATACCCATCAGTGGGTTGGAACAGAGAGTCATCAGGTAGACTTGCTCCTGGATGCTGCTTGCCTGACAGATTTCTGTCTGCCCCATATGTCCAGGAGAAAGAAGAGAAAAGAGAGGCTAAGAAAGTAACGGAGCACAGCATGGGCAGCAGCACTCTCACAGCAGCTCGGCATTAAAACTTTCTCACAGAACATGGAAGGGCATCCAATTAGCCAAGGACCAAAGCAGCTGCTTTTGTTATTCCGCGCCTTACATTGAAGCTGCTCAGGAGTCTGTGCTGCCAACATGTTACAAGGCAGTGATATTAAAAGAAAGAGGAACCACATCCTGATGGTTTAGAGTGCTGGCCCATCAGGTTAAACAGTACACCTGTTGTAACCGTAGAGCCTTGAACAACAAACCTTCCAGCTAATACAGAAAAAGAGAATTCACAACAGAATGCTCAGGAGTGAGGTTGATTTAGCACAGTTTCCATAAATGAGGAGTTAGAAAGCAAGTAACTGCCTTCTCTGTCATGTGGAAGTACAGGGAATCCTCTTTGATACTTCTAGATTTCACCAAGTTCCTCACCAGGGAGATGTGTGGGAGGAGAAGTCTGGCTATTCCCGACACTTTGAAGGAGAAAAAAGTAGTGCCAGACTAAAGTTTTTCTATTGTGCATATGCTTATATTCTGAGATGGCATAGGCGTGACTCCACCTAGACAAGTCATGCAGTGTGAAAAACATTTGGTAGGTAAATGTAACAGAAGCAACTAGGCAGATGATGAGAAATGGAATTTCACAGTAAATCCTAACTCATACCTCTAATTGAATCTGGGTCAGGAAACATCAAAGTCTTCCTTCTGAACACTGGTTGACATCCTGTATGAAGTGTACTGGTCCCGTTTCCTCATGGAAAATGTGAGTTGCAGAAAGGCAGGAGCAGATCTTGATTGGTTTCTTCGTTGGTGCCCTCAGAGAAGAGGCCAGGAGTGAAATCAGTATACAGAACAAACTTCCCTCTTCATGCAAAAAAAATGTCCTTTCATGTTGTGGTTGAAGCAATTGGTGAGGGACAAAAAGGCTGTTTGATCTGCTGCTTCCCGTGTTACATTTGTTGTTTAAATGCAGGATGTTCTCCTCCCAGGAGGACGAGGCCAGCAATTTTCTGCACACAAATAGATCCTCTAATTACTATATAGAACGTGTGAAATTTCTAACACTGATCAGCCAGAGCTATGCAATCCTCCAGCTTTCCAAAGGATCAGTGGAGAATTCAGTAGGCAGAAAAAGCTGTTAAAGAAGCTGTATAAGAGCTTCAATGAGAGAGGACCTTCTCCTTCACAGCAAGCGTACCAAGAGAATTTGCATATTGCTGCAACATTGTGACAGATTTATTTTCAGTCTGGCACTTGGGGGTTTTAATGTCATTATAAATGATCAAAAATAATGATACGACTGCACAATGCACCAGTGTGGGAAGTACTGTATTAGCTATTGCACTTAATTATTTAATACAGAAAATTAGTCACACAGTGTTAAAAGCCCAGTGGGATGGTGAGCTAGGGCCTCATTCACAACAGCATCAACAGCGTCAGCAGCAGCATGTACAGGGCACAGTTCCAGGGAAAAGTGACTTGCCCTGACTCTCAAAAGGAAAATCCCAACTATCTGTCACTTCATGTGAGGTTGTTTTACAGGGTCAAGAGTTCCCACAGACGTGAGTCTCCACTTCATATAAGAGTGATACCAGGTAGCAGACTGTGATATGGCCCCTGTTAAGAGCTGTTCCTCATGTTAGGAAGTTACATTTCCTCTGCCAGATGGTTACCTGGCTGAGGTCTAAGGGAGTTATTTCTCTTCTATCATGAATCTGACTTTTGTAGGACCTTGGAAACATTAGTTTTCTGCATTTCTGCTTTCCCGCATGTAAAATGAGAGTAACCATTCTCTTTTGGAAATTTGTAGTTGATGGATTACATGGAAGTAAGCGTTATTTCATTAACTAATCTCTATAAAATCAAGCCTTTTCTGAAAATGGAGATAACTTAGGAAAAAAGAAAAAAATCAAGAAACCTATTGCTCAAACCTACCAGCCTGTTTCTAGAAGATTGTGCCTTTCTTTCCAGTGAGTGTCCATGCAGCAACCACGTTTTCCCATGGTGCAGAGAAAGGGAAGATATTCCAAGTCCAGCCCCATATTCAGAATGCTTCTTCAACCATTACTTGCTACTGGCTCATCTTCCTACAACAGTAAATGGCTCTTCATTCTGAAAGATGTGTCACTTCTGTTGAGCTTACTTCTTTTGAGTCACTCTTCCCTGGGCTGGGATGTCAGTCCAACTTCAGAAGATAGACTATTTTAAGCAGCTAAGCCCATCCTTTTGCTGTTTTCATAGGACTGTTTCATGTTGCTGGTTTGCTTTATTTCCTTCAAGAGTTATCTGTTGATTCTCATCAAGACCTGTTTTTTCTAGACCTTGCAAAGTCTTTGAGCATTTGCAGTTTCTTCCTAATGGAATTTGACAGCAAAATTCTCACAGAATGTATTTTGTGATAAATGATCTGTTCAGACATAGCCAGCCATCATGTTCACTTTTCAGTCTTTCTGTAAAACTGATGTTGATTTTGTTTCTCTTTGCTGAGAACAAGTTTGGTTTCTGACTGCAGGGCAGTAATTGTTAAATGATTGCAATGTAATTACTGTTCATGAGGAAAAGGGCCCAACTCCTCACAGGGTATCACTGTGCCATGACATACCTGTAGGAAAGTGAGGAATGTTTATCTTACTTTTCTAAGTCAACAGCAGAACTTAAAGACAGCTTTCTGTTACTCTGCTTCCTTTTCAAGCATTTGTATCAAGGAGTCCTTAGGAATTCTGAGGAATTACCTTCCCTTCAGAGGCAGCTAAGAGCAATCCAGTAAACAATGACATCAGGGTCAGCTACTTGAATCGTCCAGTTTCAGCATGTTTTACTGTTATCATTTCCTCAGGCCTTCTCAGCATGTTGCCTCGAAATACAGTCTTTGCAACCTCTAAGAGATGCTTCCATGATAAATGCTTCCATATTGTCTCTGTCATGCTTCTTTGCCAGTCTTTGGAAAACCTGGGACCATAACATTGCACTGCAAGCCTTCCACATGACTACTTGTGTGCAACTAGCCACTTTACAGTAAGTGAAATATGGAGAGATGTAAGATAACTGTGCCACCATGTAGGTGGGCATGGAAGAGCTTATGGGACCATCTAGAAATTACTATTCTGGTGGAATGGACAGAGTTGCAGTGAACTTTCTGTTCTCAGAACAGGTATGACAAAGACTTTTCTAGGCATGTCCCTCCTGACATTATCAATTGTCAGTGGTTATGGAGAGCATAAATAAAAGGGTCTGTTGTGACACAACAGATTATATCGTTCCAGCCTCTGTAAATGTTTAAGTTTGTCAAATGGTGGCTTGGGGACCTTGGTTCAGGCAATGGAGTTTTCTCCTTTTTTTCTGTGATTAGAGATATTTGTCCACTAGAAGCACAGGTGAGACCCATAGTTTGCTATCAGACCTACAGGCTCTGAAAAAATAATCAGAAGGTGGTCACTTTTAGCCTGTAACCATGTACACCAGCTTTATACTGGTGACCTAGAAATACGCATTCCAAGTCACAAGGCCATTCAAGATCTCCAACTCCTTTGTTTGTGTCAAGCAGTGTCCACTGTTTTCTGGCGGGTCCTCAGACCCCAAGGGATACCTGTCTTCTTTCACTGACATCCTTTTGTGAGAGAGAACGTAAGAGTGGGAAAGGATAAAGTAAAACATCAAAGTTATTGGTGTTATAAGAAGTTATAACACCTATCTTGGTCTACAGCTTGGTCTTGCCTTCTTATGCAATAAGCAGATTGAGGCAGGAGGCTTCTTCAGAACTGACTGGACCTTTGGAATAGTCTGGGGAGCTGAAAAGCTCCTCTCCTCACTCTCTGTCTGTGGAAAGATTTGATGCAGCCCAGGGGGCCTTGTGCAATTCCCTGCTGCAATGACTCATTACAGTGACTGGTAGGTGAACTGCAGGGAGTCTGTGTCTCGGAATTAATCCATCAATGGATGGGAGCTGATAGATAGTGTGTAAATAGATGCTGTTTTCCTGCAGCCTGTCAGGAGCTCCAAGCAGCTGCATCCTCCACTTTATTCCTTCTCTACTAGGTTCTGCTAATTTCCATGATTGCTGTTATGGCTAAATGGTATCTTGGCATAACAGAATCTGCATCTGACACAAATCTCCGTTTGGTGTGCGGAGCTATTGTAGCTTTGCAAGATTGTTCAGGATACATGTGAATCACTCAAATCTGCTGTGAGAAGGTATGCCAAGAGTCATTGCACTGTGTAAATATAATTTGATTCAATATCATTTTCCAATGAAACCGTCCCTTTTGCAAAATTACTTTCAGGGAGAGCCTCTTTTAAGAAGTCTGAGAGCTGACTCTCACAGCTCCAAATAGCCTGCAACATTTTCAGAAACAAATTCTCATACCAAGCAACCTTCAGCCAAACTAGCAGTTCATCTCATTTTGCAAATTTCTAGCAAAGTCTGCTTTGGTGCCCTTTACTATCAGCAGAAATTTTTTTTTTGCTAAGAAATTACACTGAATATCAGGGTATCAGCTCCTTTCTGTATACTCTTTTCAGCTGATTAAGACTGAATCTTCTTTTTGTTGTTTTAGAATACAGCTTTATTTCAGATAAGTGATAGCAAGGTTCTCCTGTAGTTCGCTTTCCTTTCAGGCTGTGTAGTTACCTGTATGTCTTAGTTTCTTCTCCTTGATGCTTCATTTCTCTATTCATGCATGCTTGCATGCATGTCTTTCCCGTTCTTCCTATGACACTGCAGCATCTTCTTCACTGGGAACCATCTGACCTACATTCAGATCCCACCCAGAATAGCCTTGACCCTTGCTGTGCTCTTCATCTTTAGAGACTTTCCTTTCAGAGGCATTCGTTAAATTTTGCCAGCCAGCTCGTAAGAGATGGGAATGAAAACCTGGGACTAAGCACATAAGTAACTGCACATCGATTAACACACACGTGACCCTGCAGCTCCCACAGGGCTGGATGCTCAAAACCCAGCTGCTACCATAGTTGCTACTCAACAGCACCTTTCCCCTGAGGATTTCTGTGCTTCAGTGTAGATGCATTGCTTGCCAGCTCCCACACGTTTTTATTATGGGCCCCAGGTGACTTTGAGCTTAGACCTTCAGACAGACTCCAGTGAGCAGTTTTCCTTGCTGTTAATGAGGCTTCTTAGTTACTGCATTAGGATCTCGTATTCACAGAAAGTAACAGAACTTCTGAACCCATTTCAGATCAATCCAGAGATTTCAGTGGGTCAGTAAGTACCAAAACAAACCCTAGCTTCTCTGACAGCTAATCTCAGCAACTAGGAAACCTAAAAATGATTGGCATATTCATTCTGAAATGCTACCATGTCTTCTCCCCTCACACAAATGAGATTCCATTCCAGTCAGCTACTGCATATTTATGCTCAACCTTTCATTAACTTATTGATCATGTGGTGATACACTATCCTTTGCTACCTGTGGAGAAATAAAAAAGTGGGGAAAAAATCTGCTCTAATGGTGGGGCTATTTCTTGCTTCCTGAATATTCAGTCCAATCCTCCTGGTCTCTTTCTGTCCTCCTTTCTCCCCAAAAGCTTCATGGATCTCCAAAGACATCCCACAAGAGAGGGTGACTACCATTCCCCCGTAAGCCCCTGAGGCTGCCATTATGTGGCATGCAATTATGTAGCTAAATCAAGGTCAAGTGTCTCCCTTTAAGGGTAAAATATGGTATTACACTCTAAATTCCTGAACTGCAAAAACAAACAGTGCCATCAATTCATTTCCAGTCAGACCTCCACCCCCTTGGGAAAAGTAGACATAACTTTCTGGTGGGAAAAACAGTTTGGAAATACAACCTCTTTATTAGAGTGAAAGTTCTTCCTACATTCAGCTTGTCTTTCATTAGCCGCCCTGGTACACTCCAGTGAAGAACGTGTCTTAAAGAGTTACTTTGAGGTTGCAAGAGGCAAGTCCCAAAGGGGTTTAGTTCACTTTTGACACATACTCGTAACTCCTGACAAGGTTCTGAGGTCTGATCCAAAGCTAAGTGGCCACATGGCCGTTTGTTGGTACAAATATTTCCAAGGAGGGTGACTTTTCAAGGAAAGATTCCATTACCTTCCACACAAATGAAGCTTCTGTCTTCTCTGTTTTCTTTGAGCTCTTTTACTGTGAATAATATCTTCCCATTTTTCACCCTTCTGTTTGAAATGCAGAGGGAACAGGTGAGGAGGAAAGGAAAGTTTTTAATTTCATGTGTTTTCTTAATTCAACACTGCCATATTGGATGTGTGGTTGAGCAAAATTGCATTCGTATCCATTGTTCCTCTCTATCACTCATCTAAGAGGAACAGGAGGAAGAGAAGAACTCTCTTAAGTCCACCTTAAAGCCATGCAGTAACAGACCGCGGTAATGCTCTTTCTGTGATCCCAGAGCGGGCCAGCTCATGACTTTCAAGCAAGGAGCTGGCTGATGAGACTCAGCAGAGCATCCCGTGAGAAAGGACTGTGCCGCCAAAGTTAGCAGAGTGACTTCAAATGTGCTGTGGTGTCACAAAGGTCCAAAGCAGCTAATGGTAATGGCAATAAAAAAGGGACCTTTTCTTTCTGGGCCTGAATCTCTCCTAAGATGTGCCAACTTTGTCAGTGCAGTGTCATTGCTTTCAGTTGAAGCTGCATTACTGCAACTGGGAGCAAAATTTGCTTCACTGGCATCAGTGGTCATCTGAGGACAGCATTTGATGCTACTTGTCACCTGCGTTTTGTACCAAAAGCAAATGCTATTTCAGCAGCAGCAGTGGCTGTAGGGGTCTTCGTAAAAAAGTTGCTCAGTAAAAAGAAACTGTGAATTTGTTTGCCTCAAAAATATTCTTTGACGTATGATGCCAATCATAGTAAAAATAACCACCTATCCATCACCGCATATTTCAAACTACATAGTCATCATTTGCATAGGCAAAATCTGAGCAACATGTTTTGGATCTTCACCCATGCAGCTGCCCAAAAGCAAACTCCGTTTTTATGGGGTTGTTTGAGTTCCTGCTGAAATCCTTAATAATTCCTAAACTATGCAATTTGAGAAGAAAGTGGAAGATAGCCACGCTATCGAGTGCATGCATTCATTTGGCATGTGAGCAGCGCCGTTGCCTTCAGCAGGACTGTGCATATGAACAGGGGCAGGAGGATTGGGTCTGTTGTCTTCTACTCTGTTCTCTTTGATCCTGCAAGAGTACTGTCTGCCAAGGTTGCATCAGGCTGCAAAGGCACTTTTTGCAACTCTGTATGATCTGTGTCTGTCCTTTATTTATTCAAAATGTGTTTGCCTCTGCAATTTAATCTGCTGTTCTCTCCCTCCCCTTCCTCTTGGTGAAGTCTAATTACAGTTTTATTCCAGGTCCATCTGGTTGCTAACGATGCTGGACATCACTGCTGAATTCATTCTAATATTTGTTGTGTATTTTCTAGGCTGGACGCTGAATAATAATATTCTCTAAATTTGCTTTTGCTCCTGTTTCCTTCTTCCCTGTTGTAGCTAATTGCATAGCAAGGTGTAGCCATGGGATAATTCTCCCAGTGTAGATCTGCTAAGAGTTGCATATTTCAGGCTGCAGAGTAAAGGGATTTTTTTGCTGGTTTGGAGGAGAAGATTTCAAAGTCCACTCCACCAGTTCCCTTCACTGGTGTAAAACCATCTGGGCAGTGGCTTTCTCTGCCTTATAGGTTTTCTTTTTTTTTTCCCTGTCACAAGCATAATGCAGCTTATAAATGTGGGTCTCCAAGCATCCTGGAGGCAGTGTTTCAGCATTCAGAAAGACACTTTTTACCAGTGCCTGCTCCATCTGATGGTTGAACCCACAGCAGTTTCAGGTTCCAAGCCTGGCCTGTGCAGTGCCAGTGCTGGGATTATTTTTTTTTTTCCTTTCTTTTTTTTCTTTTTCTTTTCTCCTTTTTGCTTTCTGCAACACTGCCTGGGAACACAGACTCACACTTTACCCATGACCTGACTCTCTGGCTGAGAATAGCAGTCGCAGTGCAACATGGGTTCAGTCTCGCTGGAGACATGCTGCAGCTGGGAAACAGGGAGGTCAGCTTAGCCTGTGCTCGCAAAACCAAACACATAAAAGGAGTATGGAGCATTTTGTATGTTCGCCTCCTTTTAAGACTGCAGAACAAGGGGAAGAGGTTGGCACAAGTGTTCAGTGGGCTAAGATACATTTTCTTCACTCATGATACTGTGTTGTACAGGAAGTGTACATACAGAAGCTCATGTCCTGGGCCAAACAGAACCTTTTCCAAACAGGTCCTGTATCCTTATAGTCTTCCCAGCCAAAAATCATGCAGGATGAGGACACTAAGCAGTGCTGATAATATTCTTCTGAGCCCTGCTTAGGACAATGAGACTTGAGATAGCCACCAAAATGATTCTGCAGAGCAAAGCAAAAGTATGAGTTTAACACTCGCTAGCAGATCTGCCATAGTTTGTCTAGACAGCCAATGTTGCAGTGGTTCTGTGGCACTATCTTTAGCATGAGTGAGCGCATGGTAAAGCCAATTTTGATCTCGTTCTTACCCCTTCCTCCTGGGGTGCACCAGAACAAGCTACATTCACACCTTCATTTTGTGGTGAGGTGCGCTTTCAGAGTAACAGAAATGCCAGTCCTGCCCTGTAGTTTAAGGCTAAAGCATTAGTAATAGGAACTGTTAGGCTAATGGCTGTCATAATACTCAATATGGCTGGGTAAAGAGAAAGGTGACAGCCAGCGAGGTTTAGATAGCACATCCTCAGCCCTACTTTGCCCTCTGCTCCATCATGATGGGGTATGATGCACTGCAATGGGCAGCCAGCCATTCACTCCTATTGCCAGCACAGAGCATTTTATCTGGAACATGGACTGGTGGATTAATATTCACACTGGCAGAAGGGGACCCATTTTTTGAGAGAACCATATGACTCCATTCCTGTAGTCTTCCCACAGCCAAATCTGAGCCAGATGGGGAAGGGTGCATTGTTGTGAGGAATCAAAGTGTCTGGAGGAGCTGGTCCTGCAAGCCCTACTCCTGTGAGCAGACATGCTCAAAGTGATCTGTGTGGCTTCCCTTTGCCCCCCGTCACAGAGTCGGAGGAGAGGGGTAGCTGCCCTGGAATCACATTAACTGAGTAGGGGCTGCTCCTACAAGTCAGGGATCCCAGGACTGGGCTGCAGCTTGAGAAGCAACAAGTAGACTTGAGAGGAAAGCCCCTTCACGTATCAGGGCAGTAATTCTGATGGTAATTTTGAACTGTTTTTGTCTGTCTAACATTCCTTTTTAATCCCCATCCTGCCTGCCCCTTCCTTATGTAGGGTTACTTTAGTGATCCTTGGAATGTTTTTGACTTCCTCATCGTAATTGGCAGCATTATAGACGTCATTCTCAGTGAAACTAATGTGAGTATTACTCTACCCTCCCCAGGATACCACCACCTCCTCCTCCTCTGCTGTTCCTTCTCTCTTTCTCTCTTTATTTCTTTCTTTTTTTTTCTGTTTCTTTTTCCTCTAGTCATGCTTTTATTGAAATTGCCGTCGTCCTTCTCCTTCTCCCAGGGAAAAAAAAAGGAGGGGGGGAAATGCCTCCTTCTTTTTCACTTGTCATAGCTTGCCCCACAGCTGTGACTGGTGAAAGCGCACAGAGTTTGGGGTGTGTGTGCTTTTTTTCCCTCCAAAAGGTAGACATGCTTGAGTGTAACTTTCTGACTAACCAGGCTTTTGTTGATACCCTCCATCATGTGAAACGTTACAGAGGTTTGAGCAACCAATACTGTAGAGTGGTAAGAGACTATTTAATATGCCCACGTAACCTCTTTCTTTTCTTATTTTTTTTCCTCTTCTCTCCCTCTTTCATGCTTTTGTTTTGTTTTTTTATTTATTTTATTTTATTTTTTACTTTTTTTCCCCTCTTTTCTCCCTTTCCCTCTCTCTTTCCCTTCTTTTTCCCTCTCTCTCTCTCATTCTTTCTTTCTCTTCCTTTCTCTCCCTCTTTCTCTTTCTCTCCTTGGCTTCTCTGCCACATGCAGCACTATTTCTGTGATGCATGGAATACATTTGACGCCTTGATTGTTGTGGGTAGCATTGTTGATATAGCAATCACCGAGGTGAACGTAAGTAGCTGGCGTCTGTCCATGATCGTGCCTGCTCTAACATTCACTTGTCTTTCCCGGGTTCTTTTTTTTTCCCCTTCCCCTTCCCCTTCCTCCTCTCTTTTGAGATTGTTTTCAAAGCTTTTTGTTCAGTTTTGAAGTTCTCTTTTTTTATTGCTTTTTGGGTTTTTTTTCTTTTATTATGTTTTAATTTTTGGAACGACTTAAAGGACTTTTTGACTGTTGCATCATTTTCTTCCCTTCATAATCCGCCTGGCATGAATTAAACTGTATAGCAGGAAAAGTGATGGGAAACGTGGAATGTAAGTGAAAAAGCTATTTGTGCCATGGGAAGCTACTAGAATAGTCCCATGCCAGCACTTTGGTCTACCCAGTGTTATGCTTTGCTTCCCATGGCAGTTCAATACTCTCCACCCCACAGAGAGCTAAAGGTCAGTACTTTCGAGGTGGAACTGCGGGAACCAAACCAGGAATCCTCCCTGTGCCTCCTCAAACAGGCTGCCTCCAAAAGAAATGAAGATCAAGCCATCTGTGATTCCATGATCTCTGTTCAGAGGAACCTGCTCCTAATGTTCGGTTTCTAATTTGAAAGGATAGACAAACACAAAACAGGAAGCTCAAAGAATAACAAAGTGCCAGAATTTCAACACAGGTTTTGGGGTTTTCAACCCAGTTTGTTTCATCTCACAAATTCCACCAGCACAATTGACACTGGTTGGTGCCCATCTCAGCAGACAGGTGAAGGATTGAATGAGCCACGGAGACTGAAATGAGCAACTGGTGCTCAAGGAATAAATCACTTCAGGCAGACTTCTTCCTCTGTGTTTTTGGAGGTGGATGGATATAGCATTACAGGATGGATAGACAAAGGACAGGCAGGAAATGCACAGATTCCCACAAGAGAGACAACAAAGGACCACTGGGTTTATGAACATGGACAAAAATTGCACTGCAAATTCCAGCTTAGCAAGGCCAGAAAAAAAGAAAATTTGAAAGAAAATTGTTGTAAATATGTTAACGAAGGCAAATCAATCATGTATTTTCAAAATCATGTAAGTGTTGAGTAAACATTCCAGCTTGGAACTGTGTACTGTAGAGGCAATCCGTCACAAGCAGAAAAGTGACAGCAGAGTTTTCACTCAGTACTGACTGTGTTTAGGGGAAAATGTAGGCAACACTTTGAAAAAATAAAAATGCCTTGGTTGGAACTTTCCAAACAAAATATTTAGGTTCTAGTTTAGTTTCTGTTCAACCTTTTTTTTTTTTCTGAAACAGGGACATTTATCCAAGTTGGAATATTTTGATTTATAATAAATGAAATCTTTTAGTTGGCACTAGTCCATTTTCCTTGTCTTTGGAGAGAATGGAAAATAGTTTCTAACTGAAAATTAACTTTTATTTTGCATCTGTTAAATGTGCTACTTTCTGGGCATTCACAAAAAAAAAATCTCCCAGAATGTTGTAAACAATTTTGATTACCCTTTTATTAAAGAGATGTTAGGAATGGACTGACTGTAGGAGGAAGTCACAATGACCATGAAGCTGAAGTTTCTCCTTTTGAAGAATAAAATTAAAGCCTTTTTTATGTCAGACTTCTCTCAAGAAAACTAAATGGGGAATCTGGCAATAGCCTTCAAATTGTGGAAAAGTTCAATTCTGATCCACAAAGGAAGGACTGTACATGGTAACAAAAGATTTAAGTGCAGTTAACTGGAGATGAATTATGCTAAACATCAACAAGACTTTCCTGACTTATGTATTTGGATCTGTACAGAAGTCTTCCAAGGAGAAAGGCAGGAAATTCTTGTGTTTCCATAAATAAATGGAGGTCTATCACAGTCAGAAGTCCTATACTGGGGGGGAAATCTAGTGGATCCTTTTGAAGAAATGCACAGTAATCTCCTATAAATTAAAGAACTTTCTACATCAAGGGTTAAGACACTTGATGTAGATCTCATTAAACTTTAGTCATCTCAGAGGAAGACACATAGTCACCTAGGCCTCTTCTCACTGTAAGTGGAGTGAAACGCACACCTTCTCAGGCCAACTGGTGCCTCCCTTTATGTGTCTATGACAGGAAAAATTAATTGCTCTTTGGAGTTGCCGATCCAGTGACTGGTGAGTGTCTAGGTTTCTTAGGTTGTCTAGACATCCAGCTCTCAGACACTAAATTTAAGCAGGATAGATCACAATCATTCTCAGCATGTTGTCGAGAAGGTCACACTGCTGCTAATTGTGCTATGTTCTGATCTTCAGTCTCCAGGGCTATTCATACTGGGGTGCTTAATTACCATTGACAAGGCTCCCTCTCTTTTCCATTCCCTGGCTAAATTCGAGTTCATGTCAGCCAAGGACCAGAATCCAATTTTTGGTTATAGAAGTCCATGAAAAATGAGGGTGTGCCTCTGTCCAAGCAGCCATCACCTGTCTTAGTTGAGGAGGCAGCAGGAGTGGCCCTGACTTTTATAGTAAGGGTAATGAAGAGTATTGCACAATGGTCCCTCTGTTTCCTGTAAAGAATCCTTTCCTTCTATACAGTTTTTACAGATCTCTGCACACGTCTTTTTGTTACCCGGCATGTTTAAATTTTCTCTTTTTATCGAGGCAAGTCCTTTGCTACTAGTTTCAAATGTTTGTTACTAAAAACTTGCACAATCTTTTGATGCACTGATAAATGAGCAGCAGCTATGGATGAAATTTGTTCTGAAATGTTCTGAAATCCCTTTGCACTTATAACCCTTATTGAATAAGAGAATGTTTTGTATGTTGGTTTGTCCTGTCAGATTCCCTTCCTGCTAGCTGCACTTGATATGTTACATCTGTAGCAAATGGGCTTTGGAAGTAGCAGCCCATGTTGGACAGACAGTTGTCATCTTCCCAAGCAGTGTGAGGCAGTTTATCAGATATACTTCTCCCCTTCTCCTCAGGAGCTTGTTGCTTTTTTGCTGTTTGTGGGTTTGAGCAAACCCTGCCTTGTGTTTCTGTACAATGTCTTGTCTTGTTCCAAAAGACCTGGAATCTGAAAAAGAAAAAATAAACACTAAAATTCCAGTAAACTCCACTAATTGGAGATGTTTAGCTGGGTCAGGTGCAGGTAAGATGCTTCTACCCAGCTCCTTAGAAGCTGAAGGATGTTTGTGGTAGGATCTTGGAAGGTGCTGCTCTTGGAGCTAAGGGATAGTTTCATTGTGGTCAGTCAGGGAAGATGTCGACACCTGGCATGGGTTAGTTTGATATGTGGCCATGGACGTATAAGCCTGAAGTCTCTGAGGTTCACCAGACATTTGCATTCAGGGAAGCATATCCAGCAGGTGCTGAGCTGCAGTAGCTGTAGTTGCGGTGGGAACCCTGACCGGCAGGCTCCACAGTGTGTGTGTAGGTATGTGCTTGCATCTGTGCAGTTCCCCATGCTCTGGTTTTTTTTCCTTTTGGCAATTATTTTTGTTTTCTGAAAAGGAATTTCACAGACCAAAACCTTTGTTGTGATATATGTGAGTGTGCATGGGCAGGTCTTTGTGTGTGCACTCCACTGGTTGTAGCGTATATTCCTGAACGTGTTTGGATGCCTGTGTATGGGCTTTGAATCCACAGGAGAGTGTACAGACATGAATCCGTGTGAGAGAGAAAGGGAGTGTGTACACAAGCATACGTACTTCATACACATTTGTGTTGTTGCACGGTTGTTGCCGGAGACACAGGGGTTGTTGTGTGTGTAACTGAGTCTATGAATAAGTTTTCTGAGCCCATGTGGCTATCTCACTGTGCAATTTGTCTGCTTATGGGTGGGTGTTTCTATCTGAGAGTTTTCTGTATGCAGGCATGTTCCTCTGCATGCCTGTGTGTGAGTGTATACTTGCATGGCAAGCTCAACATATTTTTGTTAGCATGGCTGTGCATTCAAAAACAGTGAGAAGGCATGTACTCATGGGTAGGCTCCCAAGTCACCTTCAGCATTTCTGAGTCCTTTAGGAAACCACCATTTAAAACATCTCCATGGTGTGGAGACACATCAAGTGATAAGTCAAATTCTGTCACGTTAGGCCCACTTGCTTGCTGCAACTTGGGAACATATCCCAAGTGAGCCACATCATCTCCACAGGCATGGAGAAGCAGCTCACACAACTTGAGTGTATAGGGCATGAGGCAGGTTAAAATCTGGTGTGTTTGGAAGCTCCAGAGAATGGCACAGTTTCTGCCAAATTCACTTCTAAATTGCCTTACGTTCAAGTTGCATTTTCAGAGCTTTGCTTCTCAGTAAGTGTTACACAAATAACTTCCTAGCCAAAAAATGAAGATTTTTTTCAAAATTTCTGGAAATAGTCAATGATTCTATGTTGGGCCCCTCTTAAGCCACTTCTTGATTAAAGAAGGAGGGGAGGACTTTTTAATCTGCTATTAAAAAAAGAGGGAGGCAGAGATCACATATAGAATCATGGAATAGTTAGAGTTGGAAAGGACCTTAAGATCATCTAGTTCCAATCCCCCCGCCATGGGCAGGAACACCTCATCTAGTTCCAATCCCCCCACCATGGGCAGGAACACCTCACACTAAACCGTGTCACACAAGGCTCTGTCCAACCTGGCCTTGAACATATACCATGTGTCAACTCTATTTAAGTGCTAATACCATGAATTACTGTTGAGGAATAAGATGGAAGTGATGTAATATATGGTGACTAGGAGGTGGGGCCTATGGGTTGTATTCCTTGAACTTTGACTAGATCCCTGTACCTCCTTCTCCCCATCAGTAAATTGGAGATTGCTGTTATTCCCTATGTTAAGAAAGCATTGTCATCAGTGTTTACAAAACACTTTTAAGTTCCTCAGAAGAAACCATTAAGATGATAAAGTTTACTACTATCTATTATAATAATAGGAAATAAAACGTTATAGGAGTTGAATAAAACCCAGCAAATTTGGAATAGATTATCCCAGAAGTAGCCCAAATCACAGGCTTGCATTTCTTTTCTTTACACAGAACACAGCTGGGAGTTGGGTGCCTGCTATCCCCTCCTCCAGGCAAAGAAAGTTGTTCATTATTATTTCTTGTGTTTTATCAGAGGAGGAAATGAAGTTCTATTTGTGCTCTGTGCTATGGTGTCACTGGGAAAGATGCTAGCATAACTTCCTTCCTCTCGGAAGAGAAGTCGGAGAGAAAAGCTGACACCTGTCTGGTCCATAGGGTCCTTTTTTCTTCACCCTTTTCCCTGCTGGTGTCAGACCAAAGATACGCTGTGGCTGAGTCTTCATTTGCCACTAAAGCAATACTTATAGCAATGCCCACTGAGCTGGATGAGTCCCTGGGGCCAGCTGAGAGGTTGGCCCATCCAGCTGCAGTGGGCATTTCTTGGCGTGCAGATGTGTGAGTTACAGAGGCATGTTCAAGTGGCAGCATGTGTGTCTCCGGAGGCACAGGTACCAGTGACAGTGGGGGTGTCATGGGTTTGATTTTGTCTGTCTTGAAAGGATGCTGGGGAGGGAGGGTTTATGCCTACTTATGAGCCTATCAGCAAGGGCTTCTGCTAGTGCCTCTGAGTGTGTCTGCATGTGTGCCTTTTTGTTCATCAGCTATGTTTGGGAGTGCATGAAGATGGCTGAGCAAAACCATCTGGACTGGTATCCATTTTGCCTGTTCTGCTCAGTGACCATACCTAAGTGTGTGTCTGAGTGTGTCTGTGAACACTGCAGGAGATATAGAGGAGAAGGAAGAGGTACCCGTGACAGATATGCATTGTGATACAGCAGATGTAACAAGCTGGGGGAGTGTGCATGGATGGGAGGTGAGAACTGTCAGAGACAGGGAATTAGTGACTTGCAGGCTTTTGAGAAATAATGGAGTATTTCCCTGTGTAAGTTGCCCTCTTGTAGCAGTACAGGTTTTCCCAAGAGTGAGCATTGCGACTGGCTTGAGGATTGATGGAAATGGTGTGTTTTTTAATGGATGACAGGAGGAGAAAAAAAAAGGAAAATACAGTGTTGTGCGTGGTGTGATCCATGGTGGCACCTAGGAGACACAGGACCCAGGTGCTTCAGGACGTTGCACCACTATGAAGAAGGTTAGAGAAGCCCAAAGCCCATCTTACTGCGTTACTGCTCCTAGGAAATGTTAGTCGGCTCTGTTGTGCACAGGACTGCTGGGTAGTGGTTTGGTGTTTATCAGATATTCAGGAGAGCTGAGTACTTTATATCTTGCCCTTCTGAAAGGTTTCCAAATTCTGGTATGAAGTCAGCAGGGATTTGCAGCTTGGTTGATTCCTGAGTACTGACGCAGTAAGGTCAGAGAGATACCAAAGCATTCAGCTCCCAATAATACTTGGAGACCTGTACAGTGGGTTCTCCTTTAGTCTTTCTTTTTTTTTCTTAAGTAAAGCAGCTCAGGCTTAAACCAGGCGCATGGGGCCTTTCCTTACAGTCATCTTGCTTTTGGTGTCAAGAGGCTTCATATGATTTGTCATGGGCTCCTGCTCCCATCCTTTGGAATATCTGACAGCCTATACTCAAGTCTCCCTCTCACCTTCTCCTGCACTTCTCCCTTTTAACCCACCTCCTGCCTTTCTTCCTTTTCTCCCTTGCTTTCCTCTCCCTCGTCTCCAGCCACACTAAACCTCACAAGTTCATTTTCACCCTCAATCAATGTGTCTGAAGGCAGAGAACCAGTGGCTTAAATCCTGCAGTCCTTCAGGCAGAACTGCCCCAGGGCACTTCACCTGCACAAGGACTGGAACGGTCAGCCCCTGCGACAGTCCTATACACACACCCCCCCACAATGGGAGCAAGGATCAGTGGAAGGACGACATACATCTAGCCTGCACCTCAGTTGGGACTGGCATTCATCTCTGTTGCTGTATCTGTCTCTCTGTCTCTGCCTGTCTGGTTCTCTCCGCTTCCATGCCCTTTGCTGCTCAGATTTTGGCCATCAGCTGCCACTGGACACAAATCTTTGCAATTCTTAGAACTTGTGAGCTCATTTACTGAAACCTTCTGGAAGAGGCAGAAAACACCTCCCTCCCTCTTCCCTTCTCTCTCTTTCTTTCTCAAGTGCCGTCTGGGTAGCAGAGGCCTCCAAATTATGTAGCAAAGGGCTGGAGAAGCACAGTGGCTTCTTTTGACATCTTGTGTCGTCATACCCTTACTGCTGCCATCCTAGAAGTTGTGTGTAGTCCTGAGCTATCCCTTGTGTGCGTGTATATGTCTGTATATATGACTTGTTTTCTTTTTGGAAAAAAGAATGATAAAACTGATGGGGGGAAGGGTGGATTTAATTTGCTTTTCCTAGTATCTGGTGCTGTTTTTATCGCAATAATAATAATCCAGGTAACGCACCACAGTGGTCCCAGCTTCTGTATGAGGGAAGCCACGTTGAAGCATGGTTGTGAGCCATAGCAGTGGCAAATGCTAGTGCTTTATTTTGCCTTTGGTGAACATCAGGAGAGCTGCCTTGAACTGTTCCCCAAATTAGGCTTAGATCAATTTGAATTTGATCACCTCCATGCTTAATCAACAATTCTCGTGCATGTTTTTCACCTCGTGTGGTGAGAAAGAAGTATGGTAAGTCTATCTGACCACAACCATGTTTGAACAGGGTTATTTTGGTTTTACTTATGTATATTTTTTGTCATTTATGTATATTTTTTGTCATGAAGGCCCATTTTGAAGGGCCTCTTCTCTTTTTTCTCTTTTGGCTTAAAAATGTTGGTGTTCTGAGTGCGCTTCCAGAGTTCATAATGTGATTTGCTCATTCAAAGAGGTGATTTTGGTAACTGCACAACTTTTTCTGTGAGGAAATCTGTATGAAATATGGGAAAATGGAAAAAAAGTATATATTTATGCAGAAAAGGGGATAGTAAATGCAAATTGCTCCTTCCTCATCTTACCTGAGTATTTGAGCTGTAACTAATGACGAGCAATATTAGCACCAGAAAGAAGAAAGCATGCAGGTCCCACTTTGAAAGACTGTCCATACTGCCTAGTTTTGAGGAAATACCTCAAGACTGTGATTTCCACAAAACGACTCATTACACTTGGCTTCCAACATTATTCAAGGTGCATGGAATAATCAGAATGTATTTTAATGCAGGGGAGATTTAAAAGTAGCATAAAAGTAATTTTGCCTTACTGGATAAATTTAATCATGCACATGCTAGTTGATCAAAATACAAGAAATGGAAGATAAAGAATGCAGAACAAATTCATAAAAGCTAATTGTAAAAGCAGCAAAAAGAAAGTTAGATAGCCCTATAGCTATGAGGCTTGATGCACAAACCTGTCTGGAGTCCTTCTGAGTGAAAATGTTTAGAGCTGTCTCTAAAATGGTGGGGCACAGCATCTCACTGATAGTACTGAGGAGTGGATGGTGTTTCAAATTACTGCAGACTTTTACATACCCAAATCTTTGGTAGGTTTTAAGGCTTTTAGAGAAGAGTCCTGTTTTCTTATTTGACCATAAATTGTTGCTACAATAACAATAATAGCTAATAGTAGGAATACAAAGTACCACAGGCCTTGTCCTGTGTTGGTTCATGGGTAAAATAAGTGTGTGATGTAAATTTCAGTATAAAGAGCTCTTTAAAAAGCCTACAACCAGATTTTTTGACCAGTATTTAATTTTTCTCATCATTTTTCTATCACATGACTCTCGAATTAAAAAAAACAACCACTACATTATTCTGGCATCAACATTTGTGATATAATGTAGTTCTATTTCATTTTCCTTATAATTTCAATGCTTTTTCACAAAGCTAGTTAAAACGCTGAAAAGAAAAGATAATAAAAAGCATTAGAACTACCCCAAGCTGGTTATATTTTCCATTGGCTTGCTAGCCAGGATAAATCATTCCTTTTGCCTAGCAAAAGCTTCTTTTCACTTTCCCTGAACTCTAATAGAGATTGTATCTTTATGTGAATCCATAGAAAAATCCCTCACTGATTCTTTAGATCATCTCAGAACACTAATGTTAATTAATGATAGCTTTCTAAGCACAGTAAGTTAGATGGTCAAAAAAAAGTGCTTGAGTAAGTTCAAATCCAGCTAGTTCTGTCATTTAAGGCAATTCCTTGAAGCAGTGAAACATGTTCTCTGGCATTTAATTCTCCTTTTTCTAAGACCTGCTTTGCTGAGAATACCCCAGGAATTTTCCAGTGTCACTGTTCTCCACCCACAGATTGCAGTAAAAAGGGTGCGCAATCCCCTGTATTTCACTCATTTCAGTTTTGCTTCTGTTCCTCATCCAAATTACAAGAGCTTTTAACACTGACCCTCCAAGACCTCATTGCATGCACCATCTCATGCTGTTATGCATATTTAGAGGTCTGCTAACTGATTCCAGATTGCACTGTCAGTTGCAATGAAAGTAACGAAGGTGATGGAAGAAGGGAAGACATACACAAGTGTTTTACTTGTTTTCTTTAACTTTCTCCGTTTCCCCATTTTCTTATTCCCAGTGACTTTCTCCAAGTTTTGCTGAAATCTTGGATAGCAGAGATCATGCTTCCCATTCCCAGGAGCACTAGAAGTAGTTTTCAGCAAGGCAGTTATTAGTTCCCCTCTACCTCCTGTATGGATGATCTTTCCTGTTTGTCTGCAGCCAAGACATCATCAGATCGGTGAAAAGGCTGCTTCCCTTTGTGAAGGTTTTTGTGCCAGGCATTCAGCAGCAGTTCAGCATGGTGATGGGTACCATTCTGCAAACCCAAATGCACAGACTAACCAGAATTTTTGAGGTTCCCACTCAGTAAAGACCTGTTTGTGAGGGTTTTGCTGGTAGGCAAGGAATGTGGCCTTCCAGCCAGATTTCTAATCAAAGGTAAGCACACACAAACTAATTTTACCCTTTCAAACACAGTCGATGTCACACCTTCATTTAGCTTCTGCCCTGCTCCCTCTGCCCTCATATGTACCAGCCAGGCAAACATAAGGGATTTTTCTATTTCTCACTAGACAACTGTTTTTGAAATGGCTGTGCTCTTACCTTCTCTCACTGGTCTGTTCTTTGTGGAGTCTGTCTGGCACAACATGCCAACAAAATGACTTCTGCTTCATATACCTTCATAGACATCTGCTAAATGGGACCCATTCCCTGCTGCATCCAGACGACCTTGCTGTAGAGACTGGATTGCTGCTTATGGTTAGCTGATTGATGGCCAAAAATGTCCTGGCTCTAATTGCTAGTAAAACTGTTGGAGAGTAATGAGACATCCCAACTGGACACATCCCAATCGTTCTCTCAAAATCCACTTTTAAACAGAGGTACCAGTCAGTGGTGCCGTCTGCTGAGCCTTATCTGAGTGACTGGGAGAAAATCTGTTTTACCCAAATCAAGTGACAGCTTTTCCTAAGCTAAACAGACACTAAGGCAAAGATGCCTTGGCCGTAAAGAAATACTTGTTAATAGAAAGGAACTAAAACAAATTAATATTTAGGGCTAGGGGATTCGAGGCTCAGCTGTTTGCACAGATGTGAACATAGTAAATCACACACAGTGAGCAGTACATGTCATCCAAACTATCCCTACTATTTTGTTTTAACCAAAGAATTCATCAACTCAATAAGAAATTATTTTTAGGAAGAGGTATAGAACAAAAAAAACCTTGTTGCTCAATAGCTTTGTAACAGGTACCTGCAGTTACATATGACCACCTCTAACTTGCTGTGATAATGCTGTGATTGGCATTCCAATCCCAGAATAGCTTATAGGCTTTATTGTATCTCATATTAACATGCAGAAATCTAGTATGACTTTGTAGGCTGTTCTCTTCTTGGAAACCTTCTGCATCAACACTAAATAACTTTCTAATTTAAAAGGCAATGAAAAGACACACGCCTTGGAATTAAATAATAACTGCTGCAAATCTCAAATTAAATAATCCATAACAAACTCTCTCTTTGGGCTTCTGGTATCTCTGGCTACCCTCCATTGAGGAAATATTCATTACCCAAAATTAACAGGGCATGGTAGTTCACCTGTATCTACTTTCTCCTGCAATGCACAGTCCTGTTGCATTTGAACAAAGGTGGGTTGGGTTTTCTCTTGTTTCCAATGGTATGTGCAGTTTCCTTCAGCACCTCCATCAAAGCATAAGATGGCTCATTCATCTTCACTCTGTCCCAGAGCCTTTGGGCTTGCCAAGGGAAGGATCCTGGCACCTTCATGCAGTCTTTGAGCTGGTAGACTGCCTGCCTTTCTCCCTGGAAAAAACCTGCTCATGATCTAGTCTCCATCTGGCTGCATTAGTTCCCAGAAGAGTTATCATACTGAGGAGTGGGTATTTTGCTGCAGACCACAAGTCTGCTTCTGACCTTAACACCACCAGTACGATTCAGTTATACAGGAGTTGCAAAAATGCTGCTGAAGCTTCCTTCTAGATTCATGTGCTCCTGGCAACACAGTAAATCCTTCATACTGAGCTCCCAGCAGACCCCTTCATCAATGGAGTCCAAAGGGCTCCAGCATCCTTTCTGCCCTATGCAGGTGAGACTGTCCAGAGAAGCCCCAGTAACACTAATACACAGAGGACACCAAGTTTCAATCTGTTCTTCATTTTACCTTCTTCCTTATCCTTTTCCTACACCATGGAATCCTATCAGCTAATTAATTAGTAATTAACATTGCCATAGAAGCACTCAAATGCTTGGTGCACTGAAGACAAGCACAGCCATGACAGAAGAAGGAGATGCTTCTAGGAGTTTACTTAATTCCTCAAATCATCAGCCCCCAGGGAAGAGAAAGCCAGCAGGTGTTACCTTCTCAGTACTAATGGAATGCTGCAAGGTGCTGAGGACAAGGAAAACCTCTGCCTACCTATGGCTCAGGAAATTCATCTTGGATAAAAACTCTGCTGCCATTATAATTTCCAAGATAGGCTGTGGGATATTACAAGAAATGGAAAAATCAATACCTTATACAGCAAATATCATGTTTTTAAAGTAACCAAGACTGGTATGAATGCTTTAAACAGTCTCTTTCTTCTTTTTCATTTCAAGATCAAAATCAGCGGTATGGTCTTAATATACAAGAGCCTTAGCAGGCCAGGCTGTGCCAGAGACCATCTCTCTGCATCCTTCTAGAGCAGCTGTGGTTTCACAACACTGCTACAGATAGAAAGTCAAGGTAGTGGATTCATTTGGGTGTTTGGGATGAGAGAACCTGGATATGAAAAGGACTGCCATTTGGAATGAGTCAAAACCAGATACAGGCTGTGTTTTCTCTGGAAAACCAGACTCCCTTTGTCCCTCCCAGGCAATGAAAAGGAAAAAAAAATAGTAAGGATCAATGTAAAAGAGAACATAAATCTTCCTAAAGAGGTGGAGGAAAAGACTGCCCTTTCCAGCACAGTGGCAATTACACTGCTGGGTTTGGTGTTTATAAGCCATATTAACTTCGTCATAGGAAAGGTAGTGAGGTGCACTGGACTACATAGAGGCAGCAAAGAAGAAAGCATTGGAATGGATGGTAATAGAGCTGAGCTGGAGACCTGGGAACTCTAAACTTTCACACTTGCACTCTCTCTGTGTTGCTCGGTGGTCTGGTCTGTTACCAGGGTCATCCTTCTTAGTCTGCTTTTGGCTGGGAAAGCCTGATTACCTCCTCCGACAGCCCTTGGATCAAGAATTGATCAAGTGAAAATGCACGTCGAATGAAGAAAGTCCACTCTGTCACATACGGCTTGTGGCAGAGTTGTCCAAATCAGCAAAACCTCTCATCCACTGATACTCAAACAAGAAAATCCCTTAAATCACTCCGCCTGTAAAACAGAAGTTCTTGCACACAAGTAGCCTTTCAATGTTAATTTTCATGGCTTGGTTTATCTTCAGAGCCTTCCTATCCAGATGTTCTAGGGCTTTTTTTGCCTACCTGTCCTACAAAACACAAATAATAAAACACAGGCAGGCTGCCCCTGCCTCCCAGCTGTACCTGAAGATAGTGTTTAATATGTATTTGCTTTTTAGGAGCCCCCCAGGCTTGATGACTGTAAGACTTGAACTTATTTACCCAGAGTTAATGAGAAGGATATTAAAACATCCTGAAAATTAAGAATAATTTGCATAGATATACTTTACCAATTCTTCTGCTTTTCTGAAAGTCAGGGAAAAATAGAGCTTTCAGCTGTGTAAAAAGTGACTCTTTCATTAATTGTCCAGTAATTGTCAAGCTAGGGTAATCTGCATAACCAAATTGAAGCAATTGGTTTGCCTTATATACCTTAAGCACTTAGAACTGTAAGATAACTGTCTGACAATTTCATGGATATATATATACAAAATTAATTAATAAGCTATTCAAATTGGTATGATTTGCATATTTGAAGCTAATTAGAAAAGCAAGCTCTAGAATTTCAAAATCTTAGAATATAGGAAATGAAGGAAAAAAATGATAGCTGCAGGACTCATTTGCTTTAAAAGTTACCTTGATCTTATTAAATGTATTTGAAACAGGCTTTTTTGCATACAGTTATGCTAATATTTCCTCCAAGATCTGAGATCATGTGGAATCTATGTGAAGTATAAATGCCTATATATTGCATTTGTATGAGCTGACACTTGATGTGTATTGATCCACATGAGTTAGTGCAGGCAGAAATGTAATGGCAAACTCCATTGCAGCTGTCACATTTTTTATAATCCCCTGTATTACACCAAATAAAATTTTAATTCCCTAGTCCAAGAGATTTCAGTCTCCTAGAATCATAGAATAGCTGGGGTTGGAAAGGACCTTAAGGTCATCTAGTTCCATCTTCTGCAGATCTGTCTGAGGATTAACATATTACATTGCAGTGAAACAACTCAGGGCTTTTTCCAGGAAAATCAGCAAGGTGTTCACCATTTGCCCCAGTAAAAGCAGCGTCATACACCTTGAGTCCCTGTTTTCCTGTAAGATGGCACCCATTTCTAATAGGCGTTAAAATCAAACCTCAATGTATGAAAATAGTCAAAAAAGCCTCTGGTGCTTCACCCAGATTAGAGATAGAGGAAGGCTTGATTTTTTTTTTGTTTCAGAAAAGCCCCAGTAACATTTTTTTTTCTGGTTTAGGGTACAATAAAATTTTTTAATTGAAAAAATTTCAGTAAGATTTCGTTCCAACAGAAATAATTGAGGCAAAGCGAGGCATTTGCTTAAGGAAAGTAAAACCAGTTTAATCTGGGATTTATTTTTTTTTATAGTTATATAATGTTTCTAATGGAACTGAAAACTCAAATTGAAATGTGTGAGGAAAAAATGTGAAATTTCTATCTCAGATTTCAGAAATGCTTTTTTCAAAATTGACATGTCCCCACAGAACCTTTCACTTTCAGCATCTGCATTTGTCTAACAGAAAACATTTTTATAGGGAAAAAAAAAAGAAATCTGGCTAGTTTTGTTCAAAATATTCCCAGCAGTTCTCAAAGAACTGTACACCTAATGAAAGAACGCAGAGTTTGAGCAACTTCGCTGGCTATTATTATTATTGTTATCCTGCTAATAGTTTGATTTCACTGTAAGGTTAGGAGAATTTGAATTATGCCATCTGCAATCCAGCAGTATTCCCTGTCAGAGAAATAGCAGATACATTTCTGCCTGGTTTTATAATAACTTCTCAGACTTTGGTGGAAGGTGGATGATCTCTAGAGTTCTTGTGATTAAAACCACACACAGCAGTGGCAGACAGATGAGTCTGGAAGGGGTTGTGGTAACTCCCCAGTGTAATGGCAGGCTATTACCTGCCAGCAGCCAGGTTGATTTGAAACCCTGACTTTTTCCAGCTCTCCACAAAGACTTGTGTTACTCAGCTGGCCTCTTGAGGTCACTTTAGACTTTTGACAGAAGAGAGTCATGTCTTCTCTTTTATCATGTCTCCATGGCACTGATAAATTCTAGGTATCTTTTTCTCCTATACTGTGGTAAATTCCTGTT
The DNA here is from genome assembly GCA_009867235.2 of Psittacus erithacus. NCBI lineage: Eukaryota > Metazoa > Chordata > Aves > Psittaciformes > Psittacidae > Psittacus > Psittacus erithacus. The sequence goes on along the minus strand of WYDI02178566.1, from coordinate 71,262 downwards.
CTTGAAGCTTGGGTCCTTACAGATCCCATCCCAGTATGATCCACGTGTGTGAAAGAAAAATCTCCACAACAGTAATGCTGTTGGCTTGCTGCTGCCCTATTTGTGCACTCTACATCCAGCAGTGGCCAAGCAGCTGAAACAGCCCTTCAGTTCTTTCTCACTCCCTCTAGCAACAAAATCAAATCAGTGTTTTTCATCAGGTATCTCTCAATGGAACTGCTTTTAATCCTCCTCAAAATCTTATCTGTGTTTGTACAATGAATTCGTTTTTCCAGAGTGTCTCTTTTCACCATTCATTTTGTGTCCAAGAAGGTCACAGATGCAGTATGGTTAATGTAGGCAGGACTCTTGGATGACCTCTAGATCCAGAGAACTTGAGCTAGAAAAAACTGGTATTCTAGAACTGCAAAGGAGCTGCACAGCCCTAGAGCCTGCTCAGGTGAACTCTACAGTGCAAATTGTCAGAAGCACCCTTCCTGCAATGAGAGAAAAAAGACAAAAAGACAACACATATCACCTCTTTCCTTGTGGAAGAAGGCTAACAGACCAATGGACAAGTTTCCATCAGATATGGAATACTCATTGGTAGCTTCATTCTCCAGGTGTCAACAGCTATCAAGGAAACATCTTAGCAGACATCCATCACCAACAACCAACTACTGCTGGTGGTCTCCAAAGAGCTTCATCTACAAGCCATATTTTCCTTAGTGGAAATACGCCATTATGGATTGTTTGTCACAAAAGGCAACATAAGCATCTGACAATTTGTTTTGTTGAGAAATATGAAGATACTCTGTCATATCATGGTGCCAAAGTCTCAGAGATTTTCTTATGTCTTTTCAAACCTAGGGCTAACAGGCAAAATTAGAAGGCTGCCATTGTACCACTGCATTGACTAAGACAAGTCTGACTTACAAAGCAATAGCAACACTGAGCATTTGGCTGCTTAAATGTTGCCCAGATCAAGCCAGGCCAAAGTTCACCACAACATGAAGGTTAAATTCTATCTTGCAAAAGGAGATTCTCCCCACTGAATGCAAGAAGCCTTGTTGGAAGGTAAAAATGTTATCAGCAAGGAAGTTTTACTCTTCAATCATGAGACAAAAATCCATTTGGACTTCCTAGCAAAGACTGGGTCCACTGAAGGAGCTGAGCTCATCGTCTTCAGTGTGTCCTGTGGTGTAAAAAAAAAATTACTACCGTCACAGCGCTGATAATGAGAATGCCACCTGCCCACACCATCATCTCAGTATCTCATTTAAGTATCTCTCTAATGAATAAACCTGTCTTCTTTCCCAGAGACTTCCTTACCTGGGATCCTGAATTCATGATGGGCATAAACTGTGCCTTTCACTTTTTTGCCTGTAGGGACTTCAAGGACACATACAGATTAGCAGCAACTAAAGCAATGTGTCTGTTTAAAATGTTGGTGCTCTGGTACACATTTAACATAGTTAAATGAGAAAATATGCAGGAAACAATATTCCAGGGAGCTTTTCAAGCATGCTTCAGGGTTCCTTCAGTCTTTATCCTCCTGAATCTTTACTTTGGCTTCTAGAATTGGATTTTCTGTTTCTTGATCTCTTCTGCTCCTTAGCATCTCTATTATCTTTTTAAATATAGTTGCATCAAGAGAAAATAAATAAATAAATTGCCCAAGCAGTTTCACTGCCCTCGTTCCCATTTAGTGTCTTTGCACAGAAGCATCCTGCCTCAGATATTTCTCTTCCCACTTTGAGTAGGCTTCATTCTACATCACTCTTAATATATCCCTGGACTTGTTTGCGATTTATGCTTCAGGTCCATCTTCTCTATGTTGGAAATTGCACAGAGCAGTATCTCCTGACTGATCTCACTGTTACTGTTGTTGCCGTTTCTCATTCAGTTATGTGCATGCTACTTGTGCCCCAAACGACAAGAGCAGGGTAGAATACTTGACGCTCCTTTGCAGGTTATACCACATGCAGAAGACATGGCTGCAAGTAAAACAGTGTACAGCCAAGGTCGCCTTCTGTTAAGAGGCATAGCTTCTCCCAAACGGTCTTTCAAAGACATCAAACAGATGACGATTTGCTTTTACACATTGTTCTGAGGTTTGTAGAAATTAAATCCTGACACTGGCTTTAATTCCAAGTACCTATCACCATGCCTCCATCCCTGTGAACTGATGCAACGACTACATTCTCAGGTGCTGAGTGCCTGTCCTTGTCCTAAAATTGGCATACCCACATCACTTGCAAGGTTGAAGATTCTAAGAAAATCTGGGAATAACTCTTGGCTCTATAGTTCAGAATGGCCACGCTTCAATGTCACAGTAACAGGTTCTCAAATGTCTGTGCTCAGGTCCATATGGTAACCTTTTGGCACGAGTGGAAAATGGTAGGATTTGGCTCCTCTATGAAACCTTTGTGGACATCAGAAAATGTATTCAGTAACCCACAGCTGGGGGTTGATTTCCCCCTCATATACTCATGCAGAAAATACAGTATACACAAGCGTATCAGGAATCTCAGCCCACAGTGCTACAGGTCGAACAATTGCCACTTGCCAGCATTAAGAGAAACTTTCCCATGCTGCTTTTTAGCCTTTACTGTAGGTAGTGATATAATGTGCTATTTGACCCTGTCTTAAAACACAAGCCAGATTGCTCAGGGAATGAGAGAGGAGTAAATCAACCTCTACTTCACTTTCTTAGAAGTGCCAAAGATGCTCAGAACATTTGGTTTCTAGTTTTTCAAGGTGATGCCAAGTCCTTCAAGTTGAGCATCCCGTATCGACAATGGCTTATATAGTCATATCTTTTTATACAGATTTTTTTACTCTGTTACGTTACTGTTATCTTCACTTTCTGATTAAATACTAACAGTATCAAAATGACAATTAAGGTATACTGTTCCACAGTAACTTACATGGCTTCTTCAGCCAGTCAGTCACAGATACACCTGCACTGTCAGCCAGGAAGGATGGAGAATCATGAAAGGTGCTGAAAGTTTTTGGGCTTCCTTCAGTGAGTTTGAAGGGGCTTTGTACCCTCTATCAGGAACACAGCAACTAGCAGAATAAAGGTCCTTCTATCGTTAGAAAAGATGATTTGCAAAATTAGAGGAAGGGGGATGGGACAGAGAAACTGCTGGAAAGGAGATGTCTGCCCAGCAACACAAAATCAAAATCTATGCCTGGTCTGTAAGAAATGCCTCTGTAGGCATTGCTCCTTTATTTGGTATTCAAGTCAAGTTTTGCCTGTATGTGATCTGAAAACATGAGAGCAAACACGTGAAAGAGGAGGATAAAAGCAATGAAATCTGACACCGCCAAACCAATGTGTTAACCCAAAAGACTATGACATGATTAGGCATACCTTAGGTTTTCGATTGTTCTCATTTGCATATATCACCAAATAGGCTGTGCATCCAAACTAGTTTTTATTTAGGTAATACAATGCCCATTTTGGTTACTGCACTGCCCTTGGAGAGCTGGAGCACGCTACAGGAGCCCTCTGTGGCACTAGAGTTAAATTCTGCCATTGCAGAAGAACAAATGCACCAGTTTCAGCTTTGCTAATGTAATCACAGGCAGTAATGACAGACAGGTTTGGCATATGGTAGAGGTTAGGCCTGGAGGATTATGTTACTACTGAAATGAAGGACTCCCGATAAAGCCGGTTTTAATTTTGAATCCTGCCTCTTACACCTAAGGATATTTGCAGCCTTGGTGTTTTTTAGAATTGCTCTCAGTATTGGACATGGCCCCAGACATTAATCAAGGAACATCAGGTTGAGTGTTTGCAGCAACTAGACTCTTCCAGGCATGACCAGGGCTCAGGTCAGCTCAGCTTGGCTTCAAGGGAAACATCCATTGGGTCCCTGGAGCTTTGGTGTGAGGTGGGTGAAGGTACAGAAAGATAACCAGCTATACCAGCCCACTTTCCACAGCTGGTGGTGGGTGTTGTAGGGTTGCCAATTGCTGATTAGACTGTCCCAACCCAGAACTACATGTAAAGGAATGGGGATATATAAATAGCATTGCTTTAGCACTGGGATATTATGGGCTTATAAATCGGACTGTTGCACTAGAAGCTGGCTGGTCCCTGTGCAGACATGGCCTGGATCTGAGCTGGGGAGCTAAATCAGCCCTTGTATTGAACTTGATGGTAGTGTATAAGAAACATTTTAATATCAGGACCTCCAGTGCCTGGATACCGAGAGGTCTAGCGCACAAGAGGTACTAGGTGCAATTCACATGTGGTGGTAGTGGATACAGCTTCCATCAAATCTAATGGGAGTTGTAGCCACTTCTTCCATGGCCAGCCTTGATCCTAGGGAATTAGCTCAGCCTCTTGTGCATTTCTTTCAGACTCCCTTTTGCCCTCTTCTACCATTTTGTTGGTCCTGTGTTAGCCAAGACCTAGTTTACTAGGGCTCTTGATTGGAGATTTATTACAGCTGATTTCTGTCTGCCTTTCTTTAAAGCCAGCTGAACATACCCAATGCTCTTCCTCTATGGTAAGACCGAAAATACAGACCACCCTCCCAGCTTCTGTGACACTCTTTCTAACACGCTCCTTTATTCTCTTCTCTGTGATCACGAGTTCTCTCTCCAAGCCCAGCCTAGTTATTTGTGCATGAAGCTGCCATGTCGTGTATTGGTGTGAGTCTGGTGTTCACATGAGCTGTGAATATGCTGCACATGTGTATTTCTTGTGCATCCTGAGCTTTCCTTTGGTCAAGTTAACTGTCGTTCTGCCTTCTAATGAATCACCAAGAGAGAACTAGACCTGGTAAGATTTCTTGTTAGCAACAACCTGTGTCACTATCAATGTGACACTGAATGAGTTTGCAATGTGACTTCATGTCCGGGCCTCCAAACTAGAAAGGATTGGGACTTCGAAGTTCCTCTGCAATGAGGTGTCTCACTGTAACATCAGAGTTCATATGTTGCATAAAAGAAGTCGTGCAGTGGCGCACACAGACTCAGCTGCCTTGGTGTACAAGACAGTTCCCACACCACCCCAGCAGAGCTGCAGTAACTCCAGTCTCTTGATTGATTGCCACTTTGCAGAACCTCTCTCCTCTGGCAAAGCTAAGCCTTCAGAAAGCTGGATGAAAGTCAGGAGAAAGCAAGCAAGGCTACTCAAGCACCTAGTCTTAAAATGACTGTATCCTCCTGAGGCATCACTGAATGTTTTTGGCTGAGTGGTTTGATGCCAGTAAGTTGCAGATTTGCGTCAGGGAGGAATTTGTTCTATTTTATCCGCTCTTTGGCCTTTGCCTGCTCCAGGACCCTAGGAAGACAGGGATAATTTTCTGCCTACAGTAGCTGCCTCTTCTCAGCAAGCAAAGACGAAGGAATGCTGAAACCTCTGTCCAGGCCCACATCCCAAAGTGCTGCCATCCAAAGGGCCGAGCTGATAAGAGCAGCAGCACGTACAATAAGAAAATACTTTTGAGGGGATTTTTAGGTCACAATTACAGTAGTACAGCTGTCTACCCAACTTTTAAATTTGGATCTCAACTCTTTTTTAAGCGGCATTGGAATTTAGTGGAAGGGAGGCCATAGGACTTATTTAGGACTGGGAGAGTTGTGTGACCTTACAATTAGCCCTCTGGGACTGCAGTGCTGGGAGAATTGAATGCTATGACTTTTGATTTCTTGGGGGCCACATTCCCTCCTTCACCTCAGAGTAATTTTCTCCAGTTCACTGAAGTCCCCAGCCTGTTGTCCAAGTCAGAAAATGAGAGTGATGTGAGAGGTAGGGATCAGTCAGGCTTTTCCTTGATACAGCCTGTTTCCCTAATCTTTTTCACCCGGTTACTGCATGGGCAGCAAACAAGCAGTGAGCATCAGCCTTTGCTGCAGACTGGAGGAAACTACCCAAAATATCCACCAGTGATTCACACCACAGGTAGACAGACAAACTGCAGCTGGGGTGTAATCCTGAACTACTGCACATAGTGCAAGTGGAGTTCACACACACTGGCAAGCAGCTACTGCCTCTGTGTGTACCCCTATGGCTGCTGGGGCTGACAGAGCTGAGCACTAGTCTGCTCATCCTGGGTTGGAAACAGGAGCACATGCAGCGCAAAGGTACACGTCCTCATCTGGTTATTTAATCCTGTATGGGCAATTCTATGCTTTGGGTTTTATCAGGAGTGGACAAGCAAGCAGCTGCTGTTTTCGCTGCCTGGTGACAGGAAATCCCAAGGGTCTGTTCTCTCTTGGTTTACACAGTGGTGAGTAGTTAACAGCGGGGGTGATCTGCACTGTTTCTTCCTCCTAAATGTTGCTCTTTCAATGGCGTTTAGACTTAAAACTGTGGCCTTTCGAGCCCGGGTGGAAACAGAGAGGGGGTTTCTGTGCACTTTGCTCCACGGCAGGTCAAGTGGCAGGGTGACACTGTTATCTCCCCCTGTGACACGAGGTCACATTCCCACAGTGCTGCTACTGGAAACCACTGGCTCCACAGGCCTCACGCAGTATTTTAGGGGGTTAATGAACTGGGAAACACAGCATTTTCTGTGCCTCACTCCACGCGAGCTGGGAAGCCTCCTCACTGAGCCCCAGGTGAGCCTGCCGCCATGGCAGCACTCAGATAGATGTTGCCTTCACACACGTGGAGGCTGAGGAATGTCAGAGCTGGTTGCAAGCCCAAGGGAAAATGCGTAGGGACAAAGCAGATGCTGGGAGAAAAAACAGGCCAGAGGAAAGACTATTTTAAAATACTGGTCCTTGAACAGTAGCAGTGAAGCCAAAATAAAATGTCTTTAGAAAAACAAAAGTCAGTGTGCAGACTGTGGGAAATACAAAGGGGTCATGAGAAATGCAAAAGGCCCGAAAGCACGGCAGCAGAGCAAGCAACCATGGTCCAGCCCCCTGAAGCATGGCCACAGCAGCAGCACAGGGATAACAAAGCTGCCAGCAGTGCCAACAGCTGGGCAGGGGGCAGCTCACACTTTGCCCCCATGGGGTTTTGCACCCCAGAGCAGACCTGGGACCTGCTACTGTTTTCCCCCTAGAGCAAGCAGCACAGGGCTGATGCGAAGCATCAGATTCTCCAGAACTGCTGGCTGGAGTGTTTGCTGGGTAAAACATCTGAGGTCAAAAGAGAAAGTATCTTTCTCTTCCAGTACAACGACAAAGGAGAATTGCATCTTTCCAATGTGAGGAGGAAATGTAACAGGGGGTTTTATAGTATAACATATCCTTAATCCCTAAAAGTCCAGACAATATGAAGGGAGAGGCTGATGGCCTCAAAAGCCCCCATAGAGTAGGTCACCACCCTGAGAGAGAGGGCAGGCTTGGGCCAGCCTCAGCCCATCCCCGAGGTGCCGGGGCAGTGCAAGCCCTGGGAGCGATACCAGGACAAGGAACAGTGCAGTGAGCTCTTGGTGTAGCGTCCTCTGTGGCCCAGGGCCCCAATTCCTCCCGTGCTGTTGTAACTCCTGCCTCTGTGCCAATGGCTTCCAGAACGCAGAGGAAAACTCTCGCATCTCAATCACCTTCTTCCGACTCTTCCGCGTGATGCGTCTTGTGAAGCTCCTGAGCCGAGGGGAGGGCATCCGGACGCTGCTTTGGACCTTCATCAAATCCTTCCAGGTATTCTTTCACTTATCTCTAAGTAAGACCAAATTCCTTTTTATTTCCTCTTGGTGACCTCTCGGAGAGGGATTTCACCCAAGTCTAAGCTCAAAGGCTGCTGGTCAAGAGCTGTGTGCACCAGTGACAGGTTGCACGAATGACAGTCAAGTAAATGGTGCTTGCAGGGAATGACTGCCCGGTATGAATTTTGTCTTTAAAGCATGAGTAATTACTTGAGACCTTCCTGAACAGCCTTAATAGTTCAGTTCAACTCAGTCACCACCTGCCTGCAAACCTTCAATCTCCTCTTTCTTTTTTTTTCTATTTCAGCTGTATTTTATATTTGTTGTTTTAAGCGAATGGGGTTTAAGTGAATGTTTTAAGTGTTGTTTTACGTGAATGTTTTAAGTTTATGGAGAAGGCCTGGGTCTCCCTTAGGTTTTACTTAAGCATTGTTTTGATGATTTCCAGGGAGTATTAGAGGTGTGTGAGCCCCATGCTTTCAGCCAGAAGAATTTCACCTTTTTGGCCCTACACCTTTGGCCCTGGTAACAATGCAAAGTTATTAAATTGCTGCTTTTGCCCTGGAGGCAGATTGCATTTCAGTGGTAGGTAAAGTATGAGAGTAGACAGGGGAAGGCAAATGAGACCAGACTGGATAAAAATCATCACCTCTGAGGGAACGCAAACACCAAGAGATAGCCATTTGCTAGTCTTGGTAGCCAGATGATGAGGCTCATGCAAAGGACTCTCATTTTTGCACACTCTTTGACTGCCAAAAGATCTAGTATTGCACAGCATTATTCTGACATATCCATACCACAAATGACTTTTTCCATTGCATAACATGGTTGCTAACTTCCAGGGTGTTATTTAAGCAGCTCCAGTGGGAACCGTTTTGTCTGCAGGCATAGGAATGATATTCCCTTGGCACAGCTCAACCATCCCTGATGCAGGGGACAGAGTCACACTTTCCAGTTCCTGCTTCTCCTCCCCTTGCCCCTATGCCCCTCCAACCTCTTTAGCAATAGCTCACTCTTATTCTGAGCTCAGCTGGCCACAGCCCTTGGCTGGAGAGGATGAGATGGATGGGAAAGGAAGTTCCTGGTACTTCCCTCCAGTGACCTCCAGACCTCTTTGATTGGAGAGTCGCTTTTAGGCAGGGTTGTCAGGTGATGGGAGAAAGTATCAAGGGAGGCATCTTCCACAGCAGGGAGAGGGGAAGACTAAGCACTGCTAGCAACTTTTCCATTGGAAGATTTTGGCCATTTATAACATGGTATTGTCTGCCCAGAGCTCCTTCCCTTGCAACTACTGGGAGGCTCCTTTGGTAGCTATGAATAGCCACTGTGCAGAGCTCTCTACTCAGCCACTCCCACTATCAAAATCTGGGATCCCTGCAGACTGTGTCTGGCACCAGCTCTTCTCTGTGTCCTCACATGCTTCCAGGAAGCGTCTGCTCACACAGGGCAGCCTAATAAGCAATGAACTTATGCTGGAGTTCACATCCCATTGTAACTACCACGTGCCCCATGAATGGCGCACACTGCTTACAACTTGGGGCACCGGTCAGAGGAGCGGGTGGTGGGAAAATGCTCAGTGGGGTTTCCGCCTGCAGAGATAGTGACAGGGCTCACGCAGGCGGGTGGGAGGAGTAGGAAGTAAGAGGGGTGCTGAGGGCAAGGCAAGGCCGTGGGAATCACAAGGACAAAGTGGTAGCCAAGGAAGGATGGAGGCAGAGGAGGACAGAGCAAGGAGAGGGGAATATGGGAGGTGCAGAGCTGAAGGAGCTGTGAGGAGTAGGGGGTAGAGATGAGTAGGAAGGTGCATCAGTGGAGAGCACTAGGCAGAGCAGAAGAACATGGAAAGGAAGTGGAGGCCCAGAAGGCCAGGAGAGGACACTTTTCCCATCCCTGTTTGAAAGATAGGCTAACTGGATGCACCTCCCATCTTATCTGGACCACAGAATGTTTGGAGCCCAATTCTGAGCTGGTGTATCTCCACTGCATTGTGGGGTAACCATACAGATTTGTCTGACCTCATAAAACACAGAAGAATCTTCTCTTGAGCCTCAATGTGACATTCTTTCAAGAGCTGAATTTTTGCCATTTTAATATTCAGCTCTCTTTGAGATTATTTCTGCAGATTTTCGTCAAATCTCCATAGTGGACAGTGAAAAATTTGCCTTGATTCTTCCTATAGGATTTAGCTGCGTTGAATTTAGGCATAAACTTAAAATGTGTGAATAATCTTATATTTTAAAAATAAGAATGTTGTAGGCTTTTTATACTTCATGAAATGGGGTGTTGAAAATCCTGATCAGGGACTTCACTCACATTTTAAGGATGAATGTGTCTGCCCATTGCCTCTGAAGTAAAGTCTGGAAATCTCTGGTCTAAGCACTATATATTTCAAAAGCAACAGAGTAGAAAATTCCTCCTCAAAAGCCTGAGCCTGTGGGGTCCCAAGCTGTGCCCTTGATTCCTGCTAGTGGCAGAGGAAATGGATAGCACTCAACATTTTGCTAGTTGTGCTGGCCACTTCCTTATGAGGCAGCTGTGTATATCAGAGCTCTGCATTTCCTCTTCAGCACCTGATCACAGACACTTAGTCCATTGCAGACAGCATCAGAGACACCTAACACTGAACAGGGAACAAAGCTGTTGCTGCTTTAGGTGCTTAGGATGGTACTAGCCATTGTAGCGGAAGCCCTGAATTCAGATCTTGGCAGCTGTTGCGTTGTTTCACCCGACTAGATCCGTTAAAAAACACGTTGCCATTAATGCCAGAATGATACAGGTTGTGAGAGTTTTCCTTTATTGGTAAGCAGCCGTAGACACTGTTTTTTCCCCTCTTTCCTTACTCTATCAAGGGCAGGACTGACTTGAATGTAGCAGAGCTGCGCCATGACGAGCGGGAGCAGAGTCAGAGCCTGCCTGAGGGAAGAGCAAGCAAATGTGGGCTTGGGGAGGCATCTAGTGGCCAATTAGCCAAATTACAGCTTCTGCTCTGTTTCCCCAAAGCCAGGAGCGTGGACCAGACTCCAGTGTGCCGGGCTCGGTGGAGACACAGTGTTCTCTCCCTTTTCCTTTTTCTTTCTTTTTTTTCATTTCTAGGCTCTCCCCTATGTGGCTCTTTTAATAGTGATGTTGTTCTTCATCTACGCTGTGATCGGGATGCAGGTAAGTGAAGACTGTCTATTGTCTCCTGTTAAAAGAGTTTTGGGAACTGACTTATAAAGTAACTAGGTCAATGTGTGGTTGTAGGGGTTTGCAAGGATGTTTTCACCCAGTAAGGTAAGATGGAAGCTAACCTTGCTTGGAAAACATTGCCTGCCTATGTACTTCCAGCAGGAGCAGAACACACTCCAGTTTTTGGAAAAAAAAGAAAGACCCATCTGATGGAAGAATGCAGTATGCAAACAGTAAAAGGACCATGACTGCCATCCACAGTCTCAAAGGACTACACAGCAGTGGTGGCAAAGGAGATTTACTGCTCGTTGATTCAAAATAGTTGTTTCAGCGGACTTATGGCCATGCTGCACTGAACAAACCCAAATTTTCTCTTGCATCATTTTCTCACTGGCATAACTTCCACTGAGTTGTAAAGAGCAGCTTTTGATTTACAGACATGAAGGTAAATAGAAGATCAGACCAAATGAACTGACACTCTGTGTTTGTGCCAGTTCTTCAGGAAGCTGCATCAATACAATACCTTATTCGCTTCACAAAAAGAACTTGGAACTGGCCTAAGCATTCACCTGTGCAAGGAACTATGGTTGCATACAGCCCATTGAAGAAAGCATGTGATGCAGGCACAGTCTGTGACAGCACCAGCCTCATTTGCTGTGCTGCTTTTCAAACTAAGCTTCACTTTCTACTTCAGTGTTAATCAAAGATCTTGGACAAGTCAGCCATCTGGGACCAGAGACCAAAGCACAGAAAGGTGTGGCATAATCGCTTCCAGAGGTCTTCAGACATGACAGGCTTCTTGGTTTCACAATGCCTACAGAACTCGTAACAGAATTCATCTGCCCCTGTGACCTTGCTTGATTTGTTTCCTGCTGTTCTAATTATGTATTTTCATAGACTCCATTACCTTGACCCAGTTTGAAAAATGAAACTAGTCTTTTCTTGAATTATCACGGGTTACCTCCATTGCCCCTAGCTGTCATGAAGTCTACTAGGCTCATATTGCAAACTTGCCAATTTTGCCTTCAATACCTAAGTAGCTCAAATGGCCAAGACCATATGGGATTACCTGTGCTATACAGGCAATCACCTGAGAGTATCACGCTAGTGTTATGCAGCTACACAAAGCATTAAAAATAGATACCAATCACCCACGCAGATAGGGCCTACCATGATGAGGGTACTGCCAGGGCTAGACATTTTATTCTGTAATTCTATTTCCTTTTCTGTCAGCTAGTTCTGAGTTGGCTATTTAATGCCTGGCTTATGTTCAAGCCTCTGTTTAAATCATCTCAGCAGCCTAGGATAGTACATCTGTCTTTCACATTGATCTAGATTATTAGATCGCTTCCTGCCTTCCTGTCTTCCAATGAGAAAACCACTATTCTCATCTTCCCTCTTTGCTTAGAGCCCGTGGACCTGTTATCATCACTTTTTTTGTCCAAATGGCATCTCAGACATTCTGTGTGCTGCTCTCTTGAACCTGCTGACACATAGAGTTTCCTCACATATAGGGACACTTAGGAAGGAAAATCCTTTCTCACTCCATTAAGCAGCTGCCTTGGAAGACTAGATTTACCAGCTCTGATGAAAATATAAGGATTTCCCACCTAAAGGAGACCTACCACTTTATCTCAGCTGCTGCCCTGACTTGAAGCATTAACAACTTTCAAGCTTTGCTACCTAATGTGCTCAAGTGGAAAAACCCAAACTGATGCTGATGAATGAAGCCACTCATATCATGGCCCAGGAGGCACAGACTTGAGAGGCCATGGGAGAGGAACTTCTACCTACAGCTTCTCATAGGTGCCTAATGCAAAGCACTTGTAGCAGCTGCCACCAGTGCCTTGTGTAGGGGGGAAGCTGCAGGGTCAAAGGGAAATCGGACTTCTAGCATGGGAAGTTCCCTTGCCTACACTTGCCTGACATGAAGAATATGGGCTGCCTCAGCTCAAACAGCCTTTGAGCATTTAAACTGTCCTCCTGCTCCTCCTTGGTGCAGCTGGGGCAAGGAAAGGCCCACACATCCATGAGGAACCCCTGCAGAAAACATGCCATGTACGAACCCTCCCTCCCATCTGCAGTGGCCTCCCCACTGTTGTCGCTGCTTCTCTCCATGTCATTGTTTCTCTTGGGGTGTTAATTATCAGTGACATTTGCTGGAAAAGGAGCTCCATGTTCTCTCAGAGCTGCTCTGTTCCCGCTGCTTGTTTTAGCTGCAAGATTACAGCTCTCAGTCCCTGAGATCTCTGTCACGTTGCTACTGATGGGGAATAAACAGACCTGACTGACCATACTGTGCAGAGACCTTTCTGCCAAGCAAGGCTGATTAAGCTCTCAGCCTTGGTGTCCAAAAGTATCAAAGCTATACAAGACTTTTCCAAAGAAGCCTGAAACTGTCCTGCACTGGGAACTTCACACCCAAGGGCAGGCTTCTAGAAAGGTTTGCTCATGGCTGCAGACTTCGTGCTGCAGCTGGATTAAATAGTTGGTGCAGCTGGTGTAAATTGGTTGGGCATGGAAAGAAGCTGTAATCCATCCTTGCCTGGGCAAAACTAGGTACCATCTTCACACTGCTGCATTTTGGGGAAGAGAGGGTGATGTGAAACAAGCGAGGCTACTAGAAGGGCAGGCAGGATGATCTCCAGATCCAAGGCAATGTACGTTACACTGTTCTGGGGAGATCCAAGGCACCCCACAGAGCTGCTTGTCTTTTGCTATCATTTCCTTCTAGTGAAGACATAAACTTTTTCTTCTTTGTTACTGATTTCTTTCATCTGGACCCTCTCCACATACGAGTGCCTGTTAAAACAAGGCCCCATATTGCGTATTCATAGTGTACGAAATAAGGAAGTCTTGTTTGAATGAAAGATGCCTCTTGTTACAAAATGAGTGCTTTTCCAGCGATAAAGCGCAAGCAGGGGGAGCAGCAGCAAATACGAAAGACCTGTGGAAATGTTTTTTTAAGAGAAGAGCAGATTCTGTTAACTACCAGGGCCAGGGTGGGGCCAAGAGCTGCAGGTGACGAGGTTTGGGGATTCCGCAGGGCTAATCTGAAAGGACCTCTGCTTTTCTGCCAGGTGTTTGGTAAAATTGCACTGAACGATACCACAGAAATCAACCGCAACAACAACTTCCAGACCTTCCCCCAGGCAGTGCTGCTGCTTTTCAGGTGGGTGTCTGACAGCTCTGGATTGTGTCAGCCTGGGAGCGTGATTCCTCTGCTCTTGGGCACAGCATATCTCCTTCTACCATGTCATGCTCATGAGGTGAGTAGAAACATGTTGTCCCTCAGCAGGGGAGCCTAGGAGCTATGTCAGATGACAGGACCAGCCCCTTAAGCCCTGTACACTGGCTAGCACTCAGTGCTGGCAGGGCGGCAAGTCCTCCTACTCGGAAAGTAGCCAGTTTTCAGTGCTATCAAATGTTGATATGCATCACAAACTCCTCCTTTCATTCAAATCCAGCCAGTATGACTTCCAGCTTATTTTAGCAGGGAAAGGGACATGAACTCCTACTCGTGCTTTGGCATGGCCATGCCCTGCTCAGCTTAGCACATTATCCTGCTCTAGCTGTGGCCAGGTGTGCCAGGGTCAGGGAGGGGTGCTGACAAGGTGGGGAGATGGCACAAATTCATCACCCTCTCCTCATTTCCAAGGTTTTTTTTCATGCAATCCATAGACATGTCACACACATCTCAATGACTCTGGCTGGTTGGAGCACGACAGCCCCATACCCAGACTAGCCAAAGCCATTTAGGAACAACACACTGATGATGGCAACAAAGACAAAACGAGGGTATGCCGGTGTACGTCAAAGCCGAGCCATCAGCCCAACTTGTTTTTAATGGATCTCAGTGGCAAAACTCCCATTAATATTCATGGGAGCAGGAGCAGGCTGCTTAATGTGCCAGTCCCTCTCACATTGAAGGTCACTGCTGTCTTCTCTTGCCTTTTGCTATGCCCAGGTGTGCCACTGGAGAGGCCTGGCAGGAAATCATGCTGGCATGTCTCCCAGATAAGAAGTGTGACCCAGAGTCAGAGCCAGCCAACTCCACTGAAGCCGATCACTCCTGTGGCAGCAGCTTTGCCGTCTTCTATTTCATCAGCTTCTACATGCTCTGTGCCTTCCTGGTGAGTCTGCCCCAGCAACTGAAACCTGTCCTCTGTCAGACTGCACAGTAGAAGAATGATCTCAATAAGGGAAAATCTCCCTGTGGGGTCTTTCCCACCCTTTAAGCGGCAACACCCCCTTGGTCTCTGCCATTCCTGCCTCCCTCCCGCTCTGGGGGATGCTCTGCTTTCAAACCAAATCCTTTGTGCACGGCAAAGGATCTTCCCCCTCCTCCTCAATGAGAAAACCAAATTAGCGTGTTGTGGGCTGTGCTGAGGCTAGCAACGCCTCAGCCACACTTCCCACCTTCCCTCCTACCTTCCTTCTGGCTGCTGAGCAGGTTTTTCGTCCCCTGCCAGCAGCAATGACTGTGAGAATACACATATCCCACTTGCATCTGCTCCATGTTGGCAATGCGGCATTGCTCAGAGCGACAGCACATGCTCTGCAGCTGGCATCAGTGCGCAAAACTCTCCCAGTCAACAGCAGCAACATTTGAAAAGTTTTGGTCTTGGGCCAGAAGAAAGGGCTTTTATCTCAGCCCCACTGCCTTTAGAGGGTAAATCCCAGATTCTTGCACCACTACCCCATTCTGCTGGCCAAAAACAAGGATAAAAAAAAAAGCCATCACACTATGTCCAAGCATTCAGCAAATTTGGGCCTCATCCATTTAGTAGGGAAGAAAAAAATGTGACCAGCTGAAAACACCCCACCTGTGGGATCTTCCCATTTAAACTGAGGGGCTGGCATATGGGGGAACAGAGAACCCACCCACAATGGCTTCCTAGTTTTATGAGTCCAAATATAGCCCTTGAATGGAGAACGCAGTGAAGTCTACTGTTTGTTACCTGTCTCATCCATCAAGTCATCTCTGTCCTTGTTTGCAGATCATCAATCTTTTTGTAGCTGTTATAATGGATAACTTTGATTACCTGACACGGGACTGGTCCATTTTAGGACCACACCACCTGGATGAGTTTAAAAGGATCTGGGCAGAGTATGACCCTGAAGCCAAGTAAGTAACCCATCCTGGATATCAGAACTCCTCAGGATAACAGGCCCATTACTTTCTGTTCTCTAGACCCAGTGCAGTAAGTGCCATGTTCTTCCTGCAGGAACACTTCGTCTTTTTCTGAAAAGAATCCTAAAATAGATACCTCCTTAGGGTATTACTGGTGACTCCATAAGGCAGCTGTGCAAGGATACACACAGAAATCTCACTGTTACCTCCCAGGGCATTGCTTCATTTTCAGTCAGGGGAAGATACAGAGGGAAGGAGGGCATATAGAGGGATGGGGCAGCAGGAGACAGAGCAAAGGAGGTTAGAGGGTGGAGTTATTGTTGTATGTGTTTGGAATATTGAGCACTGACTCTTCTATTTGACTTCCTACTCACAGTAGAGCCGCTGTGCTCAAATCTCTGTTTTATCATACAGGCTGATCACAACCTGTATCTTCACATGGCTGCGGTACGTTGTCTACAGGGTTATTCACATCAGCAGACTTGCAGGGATTTAAAGTTACACAAGAACAACTCACACGAGGGCTTAACTGACATTCAGTATTATATGCTCTGTTTAACACATGCTTAGGCTTAAAGTGCATTTAGATCCCTGTGGCATTACAGTACAGTTGACAATTGTAATTGTAAAGCCCCTTTCATAATGTAAAAACTGTGAAAGAGATCTTGGCGTGAACTAAAAGCAGATCTCTTTAGGAACATAGTGTCAAGATTAATTTGGGCTCAGATTCTGCAGTATGTGAGGCCATGTCACGTTATGAGGGTGATACATAAATTGAAACCCTTCTTTTCGTCCATGGTGACTTTCCAGAGAGACTTTTAATATGGATAGGGGATAAGCTAAGAATTCTAATAAATACACTGTTTGCTAACAAAACAGATGCTGCTATTTGTGGTTGTTTGAAGGCAAGACTGCAGGGACTGAAGCTGTATAATAGATAGCTGCTCAGTCCAGATGACATCCTGTTCCTTTGCATCTATAAATGGGAAGCTTTTTTTTCCCTCCTTCCCATCCATGTCCCAGGCTTGAAGCCCCACCTCTGGCCCTGGTTGCTCTCCTCCCTCCATGGGAGGATTCTTCTTTTGAGATGCCGTTTACAGAACTTAAAAGAAACCCAGCTGCTGCTGTGGAGGAAGTTTAGCACTTTGTTTTGCACTATCTCCAGTGACAGCCCAAAGCATAAACAAGTATCAAAAGAGAGTTGCTTGGAGCTATTTATATGGGAGGTAGAGCACGAGAAAAAAAGAGATCCTTGTGTGCCTCTGTGTCTGCTATAGCCCTAAGACCAACAAGTAAATAAGCAGCCATAGATTTTGATCAGGTCAGTGGTGGCAGGACAACCCCAAGTTGTCTGTTCATGCACTATGAAACTGCAGCATTCAAAGCACTGAAGTCAATTCTTGCAAGTACTGACTCATGTATGACTGACAGCTGGATTTTCTGTACTAGTAGGAGTTATACGAGTGCTGGGCAAATCCTAAGGAATGCACACTGCAAGAGGCCTGACATAATACTGTAAGCTATGCCCAAGCTAAAGGAGAGGCAGTATGCAGCTGCAGAGATCTAGTGATACTTCTAGCTGCATCCACACTCTGCAGGCAGATCATCAGGTCACCCCATGGTAAGGATGAGACCCTCACTGTGCTTTCTTCTTTAGGGGACGGATCAAACACTTGGATGTGGTGACACTGCTCCGACGGATTCAGCCACCCCTGGGCTTCGGGAAGCTCTGCCCTCACCGGGTGGCTTGCAAAGTAAGGCACGCAGCAGCTCGGGGAAGGCTGGGAGGCACAGCAGCTAAGTAGCCCATGGTGGCATTTTTATAGCTAACCCTGCTGTTCAGCCTGGGTGCCTCCCTGTCTACTACCCGTCTGGGCTGGAGGGTCACCAGCAGGCAGGTTTTCTGCTAATCAGAGACATCAGCAAACTGCCAGCCCTCTCTAGCTAGGAGGGAGCATTCATGCTAACCACAGCTCTCAAATATCAAGCACTGAATCAACCACACATGTTTGTGGTATCAAACACACATCCCAAGACAGATCAGGGCAGACAGCTATAACAGGACAAGTAAAAATATCTCTTAAGATTTTCCTTTTGACTAAGCAGTGCACCAAAAGCCTAGTGTTATATTTCATTCTTGCTTAAATAACTGAGAGCTATTAAACAGCACAGTGAGCATGGTATTAAAATGCATGAAGGGCAAGGACAGATCTTCTGTGAAAATCATGTGTTTCTTTAGTTGCGAGACTCCAGCTCTGAAAAAGGACTCTCTCTAGTGAATAATGACATGTTTATAACCTTTACTTGAAGGTCTTTGCTCATCTCCTTGCAAGTCCCAGAGTTTGTATGTGACACTCACAATTGTTCTTTATATCAGGTGTCAGAGTAAAATACAAAGCCTGGGGCCTGTAGACAGAAATATGTGACTTCTGTGGTCTATTTCCAGTCCCTTTCAGTCTGCTGTCAAGCAGTTGTTTGTTGTCTGGATCTCATTCAAACCCCCTTGACTGTGATTGTAGGAGTAGTGATGGGGATGACACCCTTTCCTCCAATTTGGTATTGAACCAGGCCTGTTGCATGAAAGTGGCAGAAGAAACAGCTCAAACAAAATCAACCCCTTAAAGCATGCATTCAAACCATGTCCCTGATGTCTCTTACCTCCTGAGAGAGAAGTAAGGATGGAAGATCTGGTGACTCTGCTACATCTGCCTCAGACATATGTTGTCAGTCTCACTAAATTTCACCCTGCAGCTGCAACAGTACTCAGCACTCACTCTCTGTCCTACAGGGCTTTACAGAATTACTGCGGGGCAGCCACAGCCTTGTTTTGAAGGGAGACGGGGAATAGTTGGATAAAGCAGAACAGCTTTCTGGTTTGGCTAATCCCCTTTCTTTCAAGCCTGTCACCTAAAAGAAAGATTCTTGCTCTCTGTTTATATACATTTGAACCAGACACAGCTTTAGTGCAAGCAGCTTTGCAAGTGCATTATGAGGTACGAAGAAATCAGTTTGCTCCTCATAAGAAAACAAGGTGTCATTTAAAAGCCAAATAGATTGGGGGCTGGAGCAAATCTCTGTGTAATACACTCTGGGCAAAGGCCCACTGGCTGGTGGGGAAAAGGAAGGTTAGAAAGTGATAGCCACACTGAAGAAAACAGAGTATCTAGCAGCAAGAGAAGGATCCCGGGACAAAACACCATGGCTGGGACCATTGGCGGATGTGACAAATACTTTAGTAATTGTGTCATTAAATCCACAGGCCATGGATGCTCACATAAGAGGGGTGGTGAGTCTGGAGGCCATCATGAGGGCATAAGGAAGAGCATTCTTCAGCCTGTCTGTTGGCAGTGTGATTGTTCTCTTTCTCCTTACTCTGCAGCGCCTTGTTTCCATGAATATGCCACTGAACAGTGATGGGACTGTCATGTTCAATGCCACTCTCTTTGCGTTGGTCAGAACAGCACTGAGGATCAAGACAGAAGGTAAGAAGCTTGCTGATTGCAAGGGTACAGAAGTAGCTGAGTGGTGAGTGGTGTTCACACCAAAGTGTGCTGAGCTGGACTATGACAATAAGGACATCTTGCGTAAAATGATCCCAGTTACTCACATGCAGTGCATGGTACAAAAGAACTATGTAAAGATGTTTGGACGGAGATCGTCTAGGGAGAAAACAGTGTTCACTGTTCCCTAGAAAGCTGGTGCTTTCCATGTTACCATCTCAGATTATTGATCATGTTTTTTACAGAGGTCTCAAAGTTAAGTTTTAGATCCATGTCTGCTCAAACAGCAACCACGGGAAGGAAAAAAGGCAAAGAAGTCTCTCCTTGTACAAATCAGCTGCAGAGCTGGGCCACTTTTTGACTGCTATTGCCACTGATCTTCCAATCCAAGGGAGGCAAAAGAGGTTGGACTCAAGCGTGTCACCTCCCTTCCATTAGCATGAATTAACATCACCCTGTAGTGACAGTGATGTACGCCTGAAGACAGATGAGAAGGAAAGGGGCTATTAATAGCTTTGCATAGACCAGCAGGTGTAGTTTGGGAAAGCAGATGAGATTTTGGGCTCAGCTTGTCCCCTTTTTTGCACTCTGTCACCTGCTGTAATGAAAGATATTGGTCCTGAGTCAAAATCTGTCTTCATGTATTAATGAGACACTCCAAAGAGTGTGTAGGTCTGTGATTCACAGCTGAACACTTCTGTCTCGGGAGTGGCTACCTTTCAGGCATGGGAAGGTAGAGACCAGCAGAACCCCAGCTTACTGTGCCAGGATTATACTGACAGCTGAGCAAAAGAAACAGTGGTAAAATCAAAAAAACATATTAAGGTCATAAATATTGTGCTAAACAAAGCTTGCCGGTAGCCAAAGAGGCTGTCCTGAAGAAAAAGCCAACCACAATCCCTGCAGGACATCTCGTGTGTTGTGAAACAAAGACCCAAAAAGGACTTAATTTTCTTGTCCGTCTTTGCCTCAAACTCTCAGAATCATTGCCATTGAACTCCTGGGAAACCACGTAAAGCCTCAAACTGCTTGCTTTCTTGCCTTAGCAAGATCTTCTAAGTGGTTAGTTAGGGCAGGAGTTTGGAATCAGCCATCCTGAGTCAGACTTCTGCATTTGATGCTGTCCTCCTGTGTCATCCTCAGCAACTTATTCAGTGTCCCTGTCTTCACTGCATCCTATTAAGAGCTACTGCCACGCAGAGCTCTGTGCAGCACACAGAGAAGCCTTAATGCTGAGAAGCAATAGGAAAAGCTGCAGAAACAGCACCTTTAGGAGGACAAGATTGTGGTTCCATACTACCTAGGGAGACAAGAGAGCTTCAATTATAAGGGGTTTGAATGTACATAAATTGAGAAATAAAATTGAAGGTGAATCGCCTGGGAGGAAATGGGTACCTAGAATGAAAGGATATAAATTGAACCTGCTTCACTCATTCTCAGAGGGGTAGTGTGACTTGATTAACGTCTCATTTAGCTGAGAACCCCTTGGAGGAACATGTGAAGTCTAAGTTCAGACAGTTGCATAGAAGGCTTTTTGTAGCCTGTGCTGTTCTTCAGAGAATAAACACAAATTTCCTGGGACAGCTCTCTGAGCTGAATAGTGAAAACCTTGCACGTGCCTGACGTGCCTTGTCAGAGCACTGTGCAGACTCTCCAAGGCAGACTATTTGCACCATGTGAAGAACTTGATGTCTGCTGGGAGGCAAGGACTGCAACAGGTAATTCTTGGTGAGTGCTGCAATCAGGCACAGGCCTTCAGATTTTTAGGTGCATCTTTACTGCCAATTATTTGTGCTCCCAAAGCTGTAGTTTCCCATCATCTGACCTCTCCTCTCATCATATTCAACCTTCTCTAGATCTCAATTAAAAATTTAAGTGTTAGATGAGATTGGAATGAAGTAGCATTATGGTTCTGTTGTTTCTGGCTTTTGCACACTATCATAGTCAGCAACACTGTCACCTTCCTACCTCAAGATAATATACATATTTAGGAAGAAGACCTCTTGCTGTGAGGGGGCTTTAGCAATGGTGAGAGCATTTCTTTGCCCAAAACTTTCCACTACTGAAAAAGCTCTGGTGTTTTCCTCCTAAGATTGCCATACCAGACATGAAATTGCTCCTCTGCAGGGTCTGCTGAATCCCTGTCTCTGATGATTTTCACCCTGCAGGTAACCTGGAGCAAGCCAACGAAGAGCTGAGAGCAATAATTAAGAAAATCTGGAAGCGCACCAGTATGAAGCTGCTGGACCAGGTGGTGCCCCCCGCAGGTGGTGAGTGCCGGATCATGTCCCAGTCTGAATCTCTTGTCTCTCCCCACCTGATATGTCCTATTGCACCTCATGATCATGAAGTGGAATGTGGGGGGCAAGCTTTCTTCTACAAGTTGTTACCTCCATTTCATCAGACTGAGATCTGTTTCTGCCTGTATTAGCATGAATTTCATGTTCTCACTGCTAAGAAATGAGGCTTCTAACTGCATAAATAGGAGTTAGAAACCTTTATTCCTAGATCTTGCCCCAGTTTGATCATAGGCAGTTTTCCTCCTGGACATTATCTGGTGCCTGCTGGGGCAAAGGAAGCAGGCAGAACCAAGTAACTCCAGGGACAATGGTGTGGACTTCATAAATCCTTCATATTTAGCAAAGCTACCTTTACTATGGATATAACTCATTTTACCCACATAACTGCTTTCTGCTATGATACCTGTCAAAGACTAGTAGTGTATCTAGGGACATTCCTCAGCCAGCCTGAATTTGTGTAGCAGGTTGCTGTGGGTTTCTAAGCAGCACCCCTGGTAGGCTGTAATTTGCAGGCTTCTAGGCAGCTCCTTTGCTAGGCTTTTTGGGACCCCAGGTGGATGGGCATCCAGTGTGGCCTTTGCTTACTTTCCAGGTAGCTGCAGGGGATATAGCACAAAACAGCATTTGGTAGTTACTTAACAGCTGCAGCCAGATCCTGCATCTTGCTCATCCTGCTTTGAAGTCAGCAGACCCTGTCTTACAACATTTCCATGGGTTTGGAGAAGGGGGGAGAGTTACCTGTATAAAAACTTGGTGCATATTTTGTCATATTTTGACAGTTTGTATTGAGTGAGGATACAGTAGTGACTGCATTTCTGGGCACAGGTTCATTTGGTTCATTCGCGTCCATGCTAGGCACAACCAGACAGAATTTCAACGCAGAGAGTGGCCAGATCATGTCTGGAATGGATGGTCAGGCAAATTCTGTTGGTGAGCCCAAACTCTGAGTATGTATTACCCTTGGTTGTCACAAGACAGAGCAGCATGCACTGATCCAGATGGAAGGCTCCTGCTATAGCAAGATCTTATGTAATAAACCAATACCAGAGACTGCAAAGGTTTGAGGCCCTTCAGCATAAACAACATACATCCAGAGGTACATGGCTACAGGGGTTCTCTGCCAGCAGAGCCAGTCTATCCAAATACTACATGCACCTCTCTTCCTGACTACTTAGAGCAAGCTCTGGCTGTGGAGCAATCCCTTCAGCCCTGCATCCTGATGCCATGAAAAGCAAAGCTGTACTGCGGTGCCTAGTGTTTCTGCTGTGAATTGCAAGGCTCACATTAGCAATTACGCTGTCTAAAAGCAGTTGCTTATTTATTCTTTCCATTTTTTTTTATACCCCTTTGCAGACGATGAGGTGACCGTTGGGAAGTTCTATGCCACTTTCCTGATTCAGGAATATTTCCGGAAGTTCAAGAAACGTAAAGAACAGGGACTGGTGGGAAAGCCCTCCCAGCGCAACGCGCTCTCCTTACAGGTGACAAGCTGGCACAGAATGGACAGGGGTGGTACAGTAGAGGCATTGGACCCCACTTCCCTCTCAACCATGCTGGGGGGTGGAATGGGCTATTCCCAGGGGGGTGGAATGGGCTATTCCCAGTGGAAAGGAGCTTGTAGACTCTTTGAATTACCACATCAGTCCTTTTGGATAAACATGCGTGTACCACGTGCCACATTCCTTAGCTCTGGAGGTGGAAAGCACAAGTAAGGTATATCCACAGTTTATCAATCTGCTGGTAATATCTGAAATGTGGGTTCCTTTTAGAGAACTGGTATGAAGTGTCCAGCAGACACATGCTTATTACCACATTCATTCTACTCTTTCTGAAGGGAGTTTCTATAGCAGGGTCAGGGAGAGTGTGTTGCCAGGGGACAAAATGAGTTAAAAAGCAAAAAAACATACCTGGATGCCAGTGCCATCCAACAAATGGGGCATCAGGCTCTAAGACCTGGGATCTGTTCATCACTGTGCTACATGTTCACTGGTGGACTACCAGGCTGTGTGAAAAAATGAGAAAGCCTCATTGAATGTACATTTATGTCCCTCAAGGGTACTGTAAGGAAGAAGGGTGACTGGAGTTCCAGCAAGCTAAAAAGTGCTGTGGCGCAGACTCAAATGCAGATTGAGGTCTTGGCATACCCACAGCTTACCTTCCGGGATGGACTCCCTGGAATAGATCCCAGTCAGTGAGAGGCTTCAGAACTGTCTAGGTCCAGATGCCAGAAGGTTAGCTATTAAATCCATATTTAAGCTGCTGACTTAAAAGAAGACATTTTCAGAAGCACAGAGTCCATGGTTCAGCTGGAACTGTGGCTGCTTCAGGGCTTCTGGTCGTGGATCTAAGAACCCAAAGTTGAAAAAGCATGTAGACTTGCTTAGTCATGCCTGTGGATTTATGACTATGTCCTGTCATGATGAAGCCAGGGGACTAGCAATAAACGTTCCTGGGTTGGATTGCTATGAGTTTCACCCTAAGCTGGAGATGAAAGAACAGAATCTATTGGTGTTTTTTTGGGAGCTAAGGATGCTATATTAAGTAAAAGGGCTTTGCAGTGCTTAGGAAGAAATAGAATCGCTTTTACCCCTCATAAAACCACTCGGAGATATGAAGCTCTATAGTTTGCTGTTTTGCAGGCTGGTCTGAGAACACTTCACGACATTGGGCCAGAGATCAGACGAGCAATCTCTGGAGACCTGACAGCTGAAGAAGAGCTAGACAAGGCCATGAAAGAAGCTGTGTCTGCTGCCTCTGAAGATGATATCTTCCGGGTAGGTACTCAGCAAGTTTGCAAGCTG
The DNA here is from genome assembly GCA_009867235.2 of Psittacus erithacus. Classification (NCBI taxonomy): domain Eukaryota; kingdom Metazoa; phylum Chordata; class Aves; order Psittaciformes; family Psittacidae; genus Psittacus; species Psittacus erithacus. The sequence goes on along the minus strand of WYDI02178566.1, from coordinate 46,761 downwards.
AGGCTAGACCAGTAGCTGAGCTCAAAGTGCTACATTCTCTTTTATGCATTCTGGTTTTCAGCTCTGCCCTCCGTCTTGCATTCTAGACCCTACTAGAAAACAGAGTGGGGGAGTCAGGGTGCCAGATCCTGAGATCTTTGCTTGGTTTTTGTCCCATTTTCTTCTCAATGGAAGTTTCCTTCATAAAACCTAAGTAAAAGCAGAATAAGAACGGACAAAGAGTCTGAAGAATACATCAGTTCAGCCATCTTACAATCCACAGAGCAGCAGCAAGGCACACTTCAGTTTTTTGTTCACTTCTCCTTTTAGTGGTACAAGTAGCACCCTTCCAAAAAAGTGCAAGTTATCTAAATGTTCTCTTTCTTATTTCATTCCTCTTTCTTGTAATTATCTCCTCTGGTAATATTTCGTTGGTTTTTTTTGATTTATCTATGCTGCTGGCCAGTCCTCTGAAATATCTTAGAAAGCTAAAGCTTTCATGGCTTGCATGTACCTAGTCTCTCTAGAAAAGAGAGCACCAGTGCACACACACTTTGGCCCTCATGAGTTTTTTTCCCTCAAAAGCAGTCTAAGCAGGAAACACTAGGGCCCTTGCACATTTTCTCACTCACAAAGGGAAAATCCTTCCTTCTTTTCTGACAGAGAGCTGGAGGCTTGTTTGGAAACCATGTCAGCTATTACCAAAGTGATGGCAGGAGTGCGTTCCCTCAGACATTCACCACCCAGCGACCTTTGCACATCAATAAATCTGGCAACAACCAGGGAGATACCGAGTCTCCATCTCATGAGAAGCTGGTGGACTCCACCTTCACTCCCAGCAGCTACTCATCTTCAGGCTCCAATGCCAACATCAACAATGCCAACAACACAGCTCTGTGCCGCTTCCCCAGCCCACCCAGCTACCCCAGCACCGTCAGCACAGTGGAAGGCCATGGGACTCCCTTGTCACCCACCATACGTGTACAGGAGGCTCCTTGGAAACTACCTTCCAAAAGGTAAGCTTCACAGCAGTGAGTGACTCAAGGGACCGGGTATGGAAACATGCATGCAGATGCCAGAGCACTGCTGCCCAGATGAAGTCACCCACCAGACATTGCCCAGCCTGCAGCCTGGATTGAGCCTGTGGTTCTCCACTTGTGCGAAAGCCCACCGTACAACAGATATGCATTGGCTGACCACTGCAAAGACCACTGCACCCTTACTGACCAACACACTTGATTTTGTTGCGAATTATCATGAAAAAAAACCTTTGTAAGACCAAAAGGAGCTTTATTTATCCCTCCTTCACCACAGTGAGCTGTTTCATCAACTGGTAACCAAGAAACTGCAGTTCACCTCTTAAGCACCCAATAAGGATCTCTGTGGAAGTCAGTGGTTTTTCATTCAGTGGGTCATGTCTCTCCAGAGGTCATCAAATGCATCCTGGGAGGAGGAAGGCAAGGTTTTCAGAAATGCAATAGTGTGCAAAGCAAATAAAATCCCCTTCTCTGGACAGCTTTCAGGATGTTTACACACAGATGACAAGTACGAAAAGGGTATCATCATTATCAGTGGGGGATATTTTTAACCCTTTCAGTAACAGAGGAAGTAGCTGGACAGTTTTTCTCAGTGCGTAGATTGGACAATGTGAAAAGGTGGCAAAATGCTGCCCCAGCAAAGGACAGAATAAGAAAGTAAGAGGAAATTCAGTGGGTGCAAAACAGAGGATGATCAGAGGACTGGAGCACCTCTTATATGAAGACAGGTTAAGAAAGTTGGGGCTGTTCAGGCTGGAGAAGGGAAGGCTGTGTGGAGACCTCATAGCAGCCTTCCAGTATCTGAAGGAGGGCTATAAGGATACTGGGGAGAGACTCTTCATTAGGGACTGTAGTGATAGGACAAGGGGTAATGGGCTTAAATAGGGGAAGTTCAGGTTAGACATAAGGAAGAAGTTCTTTACTGTGAGGGTGGTGAGGCACTGGAACGGGTTGCCCAGAGAAGATGTGGATGCTCCATCCCTGGAAGTGTTCAAGGCCAGGTTAGAAAAGACCTTGAGCAACATGGTCTAGTGGAAAGTGTCTCAGCCCATGGAAGGGTGTTGGAACTAGATGATCTTAAGGTCGCTTCCAATCCAAACCATTCTATGATTCTATGAATTGCTCAAGTAAAGAATCCAGTATTTTTATTACTTTGTGCCTTCCTGAGGGAGGCCACAGGAGTTGCACAGTATGTTTTACCATCTGCCCTCCCCCTTGCTGACTTGTGCTGATGTAACACTGCTAACATGGTGTTTTTTTCTCTCCTTGCTTCCTTGGGCACCTTCTTTGAATTAGGACACATTACTACGAAACACTGGGACGGTACGTGTTCTCCCTTATGCACTAATGCACTCTGGGTGTAAGATGCATTGTTCATCCATTGAAAGTTCAAATCTCCATTAATGCTGAATATGATGTCTTATTTTTGATGTCAGTAGGGCTGAAAAAGAGTTAATGATCACCATGGTATTTCCAGAAAATACTCCCAGCTCAGGGCTTTTCTGCCCACAGGCAAATAGTGATGCATGGGCTGTTTCTAGCTGGTTCCCAGATTTTTGAGGGTATTAGAGTTTCTAGCTGGGGTTACACATCTAGGCACTCTCTGATGACAGCACAGTGAAATATACCCTGGCATGTTAGTACAAAAATTCTGTATGGTTTTGGATAAACAGACTGTTGAACAGAGGGAGCTGCCGTGTACTTGTTTTCTCCCCTCTGCACTTCAGGCGGTTTTACTTGCTTCCCATCCTAGCAGGAAGATCACTCCTGTCCTACAGGCTGTTTTATACCATGTGTATGCACATTTCTCACAATGCTTTTTGCTTAAAGCATATGATAAAATAATGCTTCCCATCCAGTCCCTGAAATATAAAAAAAACCCTGCCATACTGCTGTTTTCTGCAAATGCTAGTAACAGACTGACATTGGCTCCAATACCTCCATGTCGGTCTCTCAAAGATTCACAGTACCTTCAGATTTCACTTTGCTCCTCAGAAAACACAAACTCAGAAGGAAGTGAAATATGAGGGCCAAGACATAAAACAGAGGGACAAAGAGAAGGCAAACAGGGAATTAAGGGCTTTCACACTTAAGGGTTTGAACAGATCCCACTGAATTCAGTAGAAGCATTCTGCAGTTAGTGATGAGGAAAAGGGACCAAAAATGGAAAAGACAACAAGAAACAAGCAGGTGAACAGAAGGCAGAGGGCAGAGATGTGCACAGAAAGGGATTTGGGAGGCAGAGAATAAACCACAGAGCTGAGAGCATTACCGTTAGTGTCTAGGAGGATTCTCTGAAATTCGTAGCCAAGGCTTTTGCAACAAGGGAAAAACCTGTATTTCCAAGAGCCCATCTCAGGTTTTACCTCAAGTTCAGTGAGATGTATCTTTGGAAATATAGTCAGTGTGATGTTGCACGTCTATGGAGTACATGTAGTCATAAATGGCAGTAATATTTGTCCAGCACTGGCTTAAGAAGCTCTTCCTCTGAAAGAGGATAGAGCCAAAGGTTGTTTCGTGTTTGTGAACTCTGCTGCTCTGTTCAGTCATTGATTTTTCTATGCTAGCTCTTCAGCATTATAATTAACTGAGACAGATGGAGCCTGTCATTCTTGTCTTTATAACAGGTTGTCTGTTACCTTCTCTGTATCTTGACTTGTCTTTTTTGTTCATTAGCTGCAGTTCCAGAGACAGCCAGCTGGCAATTGTTTGCCAAGAGGAAGTGTCTCAGGATGAGACGTATGATGAAAATTTGAATGAAGACATTGAGTACTGTAGTGAACCAAGTCTGCTCTCTACCGAAATGTGAGCTTTGCAGCTTTAGTCAAGGTGTTTGGGTGGTTCTTTGATTAAAGGGGAGAGGTGGGAAGAGGTTCTGGTTTTCTTCAAGTAACATTGAAAAGGACATCTTTGACCCAGGATTTTCCTTCTCCTTTGAATGAAACATCTGGATCTAGAGGGCCTTCTTCCATATTCACATCTACTATCTAACATTCCCAAATCTCACATTTAGAGCATTCTCTGTCACATGGTCTCTTGTTACTGCTCCTGGATCAATTACAGCTCAAAGCTAGCTTACTATTGCATCCATTTGATAGCATGATTTTCCTGGCTCCCCTGCTGGAAAAGAAGTTATTCTGTCCAATATCAGCTACTTTTCTAGATTCCCTCTGTTCTCCTTTCCAGGCTTGCATACCAAGATGATGAAAACAGACAACTTACTCCACCAGAAAACAACAAAGGAGAAGACAGCCAGCACTCTCCAAAGAAAGGATTTCTGTGCTCCTCAGCATTAGGTAACCCCCCTAGCATGACAAGTGGGCTGTGCTCTCCTCTGCCTCAACTGAGTTCTCACATTTTGCTGGAGGAACCCCAGCATGTGTGGGCACAGGTGTTGCTGTTTGCTGCATTTAGCTTGTGAGACCAGGAATCCCACAGCATGCATATGATCCTGATCATGCACATAATTCTACTGACTTTATGCTCAGTCAGTAGATGAACCTGTGGCTGTTTGGATAGTCCATGAGATCTGTTTGATTAAGCCTGTCTGTGACTTAGGGGAGTATATTAGAGCACTGTAGACTCTCCAAACAGTCACCAAGGAGTCACTGAGTAGGCTAGCCTTGAGTATACAGTGTTCTGGTCTGTGTGCATTCAGCAGGGAGAAAGGGGAGGTTGTCTTTTTGTCTGCTACAATGAATAGAGTCAATTTCAGATTAAGTTAATACAATACAAATTTGCTTTCTGCTCTTATTGTACCTGGAGATTTTCAAGTGCTTGGGTGCACAAGCTACACTCAGGTGAAATCCATGAGTCACAGGATTTTATAGAAGTATCAGGACAAATGTGAGAGTCTCAAAGAAAATGACTCTTTAATGTAGAATATTTTTCAGCCTTTTTCCTAAATCCTAGTGTGAAGAAAAAGAACATTTGGGGAAGAAACTAAAAAGAATCCCATATATAAAATATATTATTACAAAATAACAGTGACAGGCTAGGTAGCATAATGTTTAAAGTGAGGCTACTCTGTGTTCACTCAAATCCTTCAGGTTGCTTATACAATGGAGTATTTTAAAAGCATTTACTTTATTTCAAAGTTTAAAATATTAGGCTATGATAGTTCCTATATCTATCTGTATGGCCAAATTTGCACTCTGTTCTTGATACAGTGCTTCATTAACTATATTCCAGTGAATATTTATACAGTGGTATCATACTCATTCTACTAGTTGTTTGGGGTTTTTTTTTTATAGAAAGAGGAAATACTTTTTATCTGCATTGTATTACTCATTCTCCGGGTTCTAACACATTTCCCTCAGCCCCTAGAGGGCCCTTTCTCAACAAATCAATATCACAGACATTTACTTTTTTCAGAATTCTGATTTTCTTTCTTTCTTCCGAAAAATGTCAACAGAATCAAGAAGTCCACAAAATACTTTTGTACAGCATGCAGCTTAATCTTTAATACTGGATTTATCTGCCATTCTTCAGAACTAAAGCCTGTGCACTTGTTCACAAACTTACATATTAGTACTTTTAAATTCCCACATAGGGAGTACCTTTCTTATATTTGCAGAAGTAAAGATGAGTTTTATAGCAAGTAAACAATGTGACTGTTTCTATAGTTCCCCCTAAAATCTCTTTCTTTTTTTCCCCTAAGAGAAAAAAGCTTTTTTCTCATCCCTTCTTCCCAAATTTTGAAAATGCTTAGTGTCCATATAAGCAGCCTTCTATTCACCTGTGAACTCAACCACTGATTAATTCACTCCACTTGACTTTGCTATAGACACAGCCTCATAAGCTGTTGTATGTCTGGCAGCTAAGGGACACAGATCACATGCAAGCAGGAGGTCGATGTCACCTGAGCAGCCTGACGTCCGCTCCTGCATGTTATGTAGGGCCAGGCACAGCACTAGAGCCTCACCTGCCATTCTCAGTCCCACTGAGGGCTTTACCTGAATCAGGGTTATGAGAACACTTCCACTGCTTAGGAGGGAAATCAGCTGCATTGTATCTGCTAGGACAGTGTTTCAGGAGAGGGAAAATACAAATCATCATCCAGAATTTTATCTTGCAGCTTGTCTGGGAGGTGGTGCTGGCTGGTCCCTGATGCCTGACTGCTTTTTGTAAAGGCAAATGCTTTGGAAGGGGCAAAGTATTGAGGGAAGGTGGACACAAAGTAAAATGTGTATGACTTTGCCTTATCTCCAGTGGGACTGCACTAAAAGAAATTGAAACCAATTTCCTGTAGAGTATTATGAGTGATGGACGCAGTTGTGTGTGATTTCTGTTACAGGCCGAAGAGCATCTTTTCACTTAGAATGTCTGAAAAGACAGAAAAACCAGGGTGTAGATGTCTCGCAGAAGACAGTTCTGCCTTTGCATCTGGTACATCATCAGGTAAGCATTAATAACCACAGAGGACCCAACAATTCAACCGATACCTTACCATTTGCATTGCCACCTCCTTGAATTCCAACCAACTTTTTAAAAACCATTGGGGATAGTTTCTCACCCATATCAAATGTCCGATTTTTCGAAAACTTATTTGCCATCATGCTCATTCCTGCTTTCAGGATTTTTATCATTCCCAAAGAATGCTACAGGAACATGCCCTTTGGAGTCAGAAGACTTGCCATTTTCTGATGTCCATGAAAGAGTGAAATAAAAAACTAACTAAAAGATAAAAATACCTACCCAAATTGCGTGCTGGAGTGCAATTACACTGCTTTCGATGATAGTATGCATATGAATAAAACAGACAGGTTCTACTTCAATACTAAAGGCAACCAGTAACTGTAATTAATCATTTTAAAAAATAAACTGATTGCATCATATCTTAAGCCCTTCATAAGTGCATTCAGCAGCCTAGCAAATGTATGCTAGCTGTCACAGTCCAGAGTAGATTTGTGTCTTTTAGTTTAATGATGCCACTTTTGTCACCATAAAAGAAACGAGTAGAGATGGTAGTGCCAGCCTTGCAAGTGTGGCATCCTGCTCTGTGGAGTTCCTGACACAGGGCAGAACAGCCTTGCCACCTCCTTAGGCTGCCTCAGGGGCAGAAAATGCCAGACAGCAGTGGCGGGAGGAGTGAGAAATGAGCGTGCTTGAGCCTCTCTGGCTTTTCTTACCTCTGCTCCCAGCCAGTTATCCTTTAAGGATCAAGCTCCAGAAAGCAGTGTTCTGCAGAGAGTTACAGCTCTGGCAGAGACAAGCAGCAAATGTATTGGGGCAGGGAGAAGTGGGCAGGAAAAAGCTTCCTATGATCCCCACAGCAGCGACAGCCCTCCTGAGACTTCCCACCCTCCCATGGCAGGCCCGGCAGAGGGGACACAAGCCTCCTACCCTCTCACCCCATTCAGCTGGCAGAATCACCTCCCTCCAACCTGTTAGAAGAGGATGGAACTACTTCACCCTTCCTCATGCCACCATGCAGCTCCAAACTGAGAGGGATGGGGCTTTATCCACCCCAGTGTCACTCAGCCATATTGAAGGGTTCCCCTGAAATAATCATCTGGCCTCCAGCTGACAAGGCTCAGCAGCGTTCATATAGTTACAAAAATGTTAGCCTCCAACAGTGCTTAAGAACAGAAAGTGGAAAGGTTGCCTCTGCTAAGCATCATGGATTTGGTTGCTGTGAATGCTTGAAGAGGTGTTCTCACAAAATACTCACTCATCATAATATGAAAATATATGCAACTGGAGCTCAAAGCAGTCCCTAAGAGCTTCCCTCAACTTCCTCAGAACCTTTGGTATTTTAGCCAAAATGCCTTGTATATGTTTCAGCCAATAAGCTGAAAAACCGGTTTAGTTGTCCTGCCTGGCAGTTTAAGGGATGTGCTGAGGCCATCGTAGCCCGCTGGGCATGACTTACACAGCATAATTTTTAAAGGCTTTCTTCCTCACTGAAATCTGATAGGTGTCTGACATCTAATTCCTGAAAAATTCAGTGAACCTTGTAGGTGACAATTCTTTTGTTCATCTGCCACTGAAACCATCAGCATAGCATGGTTATCAGTTCCCAAGGATTTCAGTGGCAGATGGACTGAACCTCACTTAACTTCAGCTATCTTCAAGTTAGCTCTCTAATTTAAACTGGTCAGTTCAGTCCCACTATGCTTAGCAGAGGGAGAGAGCATCTCCAAAGGCCAAGTCTTGTCTAAGTCTCATCCTCCACATAGCATTTTCAGGCAGGTATCAAAAAGAAGCAGGAGGCTTGTTGGTGTCTCTCTAAACAGTTAACTTAGGCTAAACATATAGCCTTCAGATAGCTTCAGGTGAGCCAAACAAGGATCCCCTGCAACACAATCCACATGCTTTTGTATTCCCTATGCATTGATTCATTTGCTTATCCAAGGTATCAGCGAGCTTTGTGAGATGATCTTATGATTCTGATTGTATTCCTTATGGAAAAAGGCAGCAGTCATATGAATGAGGCATCAGCTCAGCCCTGTGAGCAGCAGGCTTCTTGAGAAAGTTGTTATAAAAGGAGTCTGGATGACTCAGAGGTTGTGTATATGATTACAGGAAGGACTGGATGACTCGAAGTATAATCATCAGCTATTGATCCTCCCACCAATAGCAGATGCCTTAAAATCCAGTGGTGGATTTTTCAGTTATTGCCAACTGCAGACGCATCTAAAATTCACATCTGGTACTGTTCAGGTTCCACAGTAGACACTTAACAGAAAACACAGCAGTTGGCAGTAATAGCTAGCAGTATGGGTGGTGGTAGTGGTGGGAAAACAAACTGCTGTCTCACCCACTGGAGAAGAGGTGGTGTTTCTGGCAAAGCTGTGGGGAGTAGGGCTGCATCCCTCCTGTCAGTGCAGTGGCTCCAAGGCCGAAGAACTGCAGTCGTGAAAGGTTTCAGTCTGGTGCTGGGGGCTAGCACAAGATACACTGTTTAAAGGAAAGCTTGCAAAATGAGTTCACAGCAAATACCCAAACTATTCCAGGAACTGGCAGCTCTTTTCATGAGCCTTGAGGCCATCCAGGCCTTTCTCGGGTAGTCTCTGCAGAACCTCCAGGATGAGGGTTCCAGCCCTATTGCTAAGAGCAAGCTCTCACTTGTCTTGTTCCTCCTCTGTCCACAGGCATTAGCAGTGGCCGGCCTCAGTCCCCTGCTCCAGCGAAGCCATTCCCCCACCATGTTCTCTCGGCTGTGTGCAACGCCTCCCGCTACACCCTGCAACCGTGGCTGGCCGCAACAGACCATCCCAACTCTGCGCCTGGATGGGGCAGAGTCCAGCGAGAAGCTCAACAGCAGCTTCCCATCAGTACACTGCAGCTCTCAGTGTCCTGACAACACCGGCTGCAGCAGCCCAAGGAGAGCCAGGCCAGTCTCCCTCACCGTCCCCAGCCAGACTGGAGGGAGCAGCAGGCAGTTTCATGGCAGCGCTGGCAGCCTGGTTGAAGCGGTAAGACTGCAGAGTCAAAAAGGATATGAGCTAATTAGAAACACAGCCCTGAGAAGAGCAGGGCAACAGATACATTGCTCCCCACAATGCCAAGCATAGGAGAGCACATCTCCAAGCAGGGGTTAGCAGCGTGAATGGGAAGAGAAGGACCACTAGCGAAAACAGTGGTAAAAGGGGGTGTGTTAAAGGTGTGACAGGGTGGATGAAGCAGTATACTAACTTATGTCTTTGTCTCTGATTCTCTACCTGCTTTTGAAGGTCTTGATTTCGGAAGGACTGATGCAGTTTGCTCAAGATCCAAAGTTCATTGAGGTCACAACCCAGGAGCTCGCAGACGCCTGTGACATGACGATAGAAGAGATGGAAAATGCAGCAGACAACATTCTCAATGGTAACAGCAAGCAGAGCCCCAATGGCAACCTCTTGCCTTTTGTTAACTGCAGGGACCCAGGGCAGGACAGTGCAGGAGAGGAAGAGGAAGAGGTGCAGAACCCGGATTGTAGAATAAGTCAGGAGGAGCTCAAGGACAGCAGGATTTATATCAGCAGCCTGTAGTTGCCAGGGCTGGAAGCGATGCTGGTTTTTTATTTGTTTCAATGTTCCTAATGGGTTTGTTTCAGAAGTGCCTCACTGTTCTCGTGACCTGGAGTAACCGGAACAGCGTTCTTCATTCATTTCTGTTGGGACGAGTCGCAGAGTTGGGTGGTGTAAGAAAGCTTTTCAGGAGCGGATATAACCCCAGCATGTGGCCATGAAGGAAGAGTGAGGAAGAGGAGGAGAGCCAGCTCCCTCTTTTTTTCAGTCCCTGCACAAGGAACGACTGCCTCCCGAGCGCATAGGGGAACCTCAGCTTCCTGTGGATGGCCCTAGCCAAAAGGACCCTGCGTCAAACGGGTGTCTTTCAACTTTGCTTGTAAAAATCATTTTGCACATATTCTGTATGAGCCTCACCGTCTCCATAAAGCCAAGGCCCTTTGATTCGGAAGGAGAGGAGGACTTCTTCTGCTGTGGATTCCCGTACCGCAAAGTGGAGGAGGAAGCAGAAGAAGCCTGAGGGGCAGGTGGCAGCGCTGCCCAGCCCTGCTAAGACTCTCAGGCAGCGGAATCTGCCAACCAATCCAAGCTGAGGCAGCCACTCCTGCCAACCAATCAGAGCTCGAGCAGTCACTTGCCAGCCAATCCGAGCTCAGGCAGTCTCCTGCCGACCAATCAGAGCTCTGACAGCCAGCCGTGCAAGCCAGTCGGAGAGCGGGGAGCAGGCTCTGCTGCGGGGCTGAGCCGACCTGCTCCGCACTTGCTGAGGTGGTGGTGATGGGGTTGTGTAGATCTCTCCTTGTTTTGCAGTTTGATATTTTCTTGAAAGCATGTTGCAGTTTTTATTTTGACTATTATTTTAAATTCTTTTGGAGGGAGAAGGGAGTGTGTTTACAAGGTTTTGTAATCACCTACCTTTTTGTTTTGGTTTCTTTTCACCTTTGCAAATGTTAAATTGGTTTGATCATGTTGTATTATTTAAACTGGGTTTTCTTTCTCCATTGAAATTTGGTAGAAGTATAATGATAGACAAGTTTTACCAACCATTATGTACACCAAGAATTTGTAATTTTATTTGCTAGCAATTGAAACCTCCTTTTTTTGTTGTTGTTTTATAATTTAAAGATAGTAGGCAATGCACTTGATATAGTCTTGCACATTTGAGTGATTGATTTGGGTTCTTCTTAGTGCTAAGTATATCTGTGAGTGTGGGAGCAATACAGAACGAGTGTGCGTGTGTGCGTGTGTGTGTAAGTGCATGCAGTTCTCCACATCCTGGTTTGAACTGCAGGAGATCTGTATCTGGGGCCATTTGAATGCAAAAACAAACCACTGTCTCTGCTTTTGAAAGGGGAATCAGTAACTGCATTTTCTGTTCCACAAGATATGCAAAAACAATGCAATAATATTAATTTTAAAATACAATTGTAAGTTGTGTTGGCATTAAAACTGTATAGAAAACAAAAATTGGGGGGGTGGGAAGGGAACAAACAAAAAAGCAAACCAGAAGGCGTTACGCTTCGATATATTCCGTGTGATGTTTTATTGCATTGATAATGTTTCTGTTGAAGAAACCGTTATACTTGAATTCAGGTCAGTTTCAGTATTTTTCAAATATTTTTTTAAAAATGAATTGCAGTTGTGCCAAGCAAAGATAATGAATTGAAATTAAGTTTGTTTAAGAAAAAAAAAGAATCACTTCTTGTATATTTTGCTGCATGTCAAGTGAATCATTTCGTATTTGGAATGTGCCAAGCTTTACCTTTGAACTTTTAAGTGCTTTTCTACGTGTGGTTGGGGAAAGGGGTACTATTTTTTTTCCTTTTTTAATTTGTACAATGAACAAAGTGTACCTGGTGTAAGTAACTATTCTGCAATCCACTGACAGGTTGAACGTTACTGATTTTGCATATCTTGTGTTCATTTTCCTTCTTCCTCACCCCCTTTAAACATGCACGATGACTTTATTGGTAGAGAATCTTTCTTCCCGAGTCCGGGACATTTTCTTCAGAGGCTTTGTTCTCTTTCCTTTTGTTCAGTTTCTCTAAAGGTCTCGTCCCACTCGAGGGTGGCAAGAGCCCCAAGCCCATTTGGTAGATCCATCCTATGTACTCAGCTGGCACCAGCAATTCAAGGAGTGGGGGGAAAAGTCAGCTTTTAAATTTATTAAACAGCTAACCCTGATTGATTATAGCAGGATCCTGGGAAAATCAAATCCAGAAGAGGCAGAATCGTTAGCAAAGTAAAGTTATCTAACTCTGGTCTGGGCTGAAAGCAGAGGCTAAGTGAGGGAAGGAGCTCTGGATCATTGCTTAGGAGAATTGCTGCAGTCTGGCCAAGATGCAGATGTGAAGTAGGTTTTTTGTGTTCCTGTGCACAGTCTCATCCCTCTTCCCAGATTTCAGTGGATAGGTCAGATTCTAAGTCACAAAACATCCAAAGGCACAGCATGTCCCAGCCATATTTCCCTACTAAGTGAGTGTAGATGTCTCTTGACTTTCCTCACACCGATACTTGACCCTAACCCATGAAAGAAGCAGAAAAAACAGGCAGGTACCATTAGATTTTATACAACTGATTTTCATTTAGACTGCTGCTGTTTTTTCTCCCTTCTTGAGACGGTTCACAAACTTGCAGATCAGTGGTGAGCAGGAGGTGTAATCTGACTCAGAGCTAAACTTTCATTCAAATCCTGAGCTTCTGCAGATGTCTGAGAGCATCATTCATTACATATGTTGGTTACATTATTTTTGTAATGCCCTTTCTTTTGTTCTTGATTCTCTGGGGCATAAAACAGAAATAGCAAAGGATATTCTTGACAGTGCATTTTTTTCAGTGTCATTTGGAACTGGCCAGTAGCAGCTCAAGATACCTTGGGAAAAAAAACACCAAATCCTTTTAAAGTAGAGAAATATGAATCCATTTATACAACCATCTGGCATCAAAGTCCTAATTCAAGACTTCCCTGGAGAAAGCAACCGGCTGATGTCAGTCAACCTCATCCTTTCCATCCCCAGTGCCTGTATCAAGATGGGCACACAAACATGTCTCCCTTGAGTTTGCTGTTGCTAGTGCCAGTGTTCTCCAAAGCTATTTGAAAGGAAGTAATTCTGTGCTTGTCTGTTTCTGAAAATGAAATCAGGGTACGGGCTCCCTATCTCACTTTCTTCCACTAGAAAGTCCATCTGACCCTCTAGTGTGAGACAGAGGCGTTCTCTGCTCCTGAGAAACAAAGTAGTAATCTAAATCAGGGGTGGCAAGTGGGCTTTTTTAGATGCTTGACAGCCCCATCAGCTTTTAGGCTTCTTCTTGACAGGAAGGAAAACGGTGGAAAGGATTGTGCCCCACACATTCCCAGTGAAACCTGCGACTGCCTCAGGGGTCAGAGCCTGCCATGACCAAGGAAAACCCTGCTCTCTGCTGGAAGACCCCTTAGGTTCTGCAGAGTGGAAAACACGTGGCTAGCAGAGAATGCAGATGACTGTTGCAGTTTGAGGGGTAGGTGTTGAATTTAGTAATTGCTGGTGCCGGCTGTGCAAATTCCTCTTTCTGGGGAGGGCAGAATTTTTTATTTATTTTTTCATTTGAGGTACTTCCAGTGTGCACATTGTGACAGGCCTGAGCACAGACCTACTGCCTCCTTCAGGTGAGGTAGACGTGGAAAGGCAGGGGCAGGTTGAGTTCCTGGAATGTCCTTCTTTCCCTGTGTATGGGAGTGGATGGTGGGTACGATCACTGTGCTGTGGATGGAAGCTTTGAAGGAACTGATGGCTGAGGAGTGGCATGGAAGGAAAGAATGGGGAAAACAATCTGCTGTATGCCACTAAGCATCTCTGACTTGCAAAAGTACGCTGCAGACTAAAGACATTTCTTATAAAACAACAAACCTCCTCCTTGTATCACTCCTGCTCATTATTCCTGGCAGTACTGGGCCAGCCACACCGGGTGCATTTGTTTTTTTCCTCCTTATTTCTGTGTGGCTGACATGATGGGGAAGAAAGTGAAACTCGTGATCCAGAGCTGGAGTTTCATTGTCCACAGACCTTTTCTGCATCACCTGCCTCTGCAGCTGGACATGTGAATGATGACGGTGTAGATGCTGCTGCTACTGCAGGGGTCCCACCTGTTTTATTACCCTGCTCACCACACCCCCGCGCAGAGGGACAGCCAGAGGCGCCATGTACAGAATCGCATCTATTTCTGCTTTGTTTTCTGACTCAGAACCCTGCCCCTGATGACTATGACAACAACAACAAAAAAAGGGCAAATGCATTTTTTACATTTCTTGATAATTTCCAAAGCAATGTATCATTGCTTTCTTTAGACTGACGCCAATATAACAGTTGTATGGGTCTCAGCCAGGCTCCTGTGTCTTTTCTGCCTGATAGTTTCAGATGGCTGTACGAAATGTATGCGTGTTTGCACACAGACACAATCGTACGAGGTGACAGCACCACAAGCCCATGGGGTTGTCACCTGTATCATGGATGAAGTTGGAGGCCTTGCTTCATATGCATGGATGAGAACCCCAACCTGTTGGTCCAGTGAGCTGAAGTGAAGCAGCCCTACTGAGACAGAACTGAGTATCCTAAGATATATGCATGGTCCTGTTGTGACTGTCCCCATGGCAAGGGTGGGGTGGGGGACAGGAACACTGAATGATGAATATGGAGCACAATAAAGTTGATAAATAAGTAGAATCCAGCTGGGGTCTGCTGGTAGCGGTGAGGTTTTATCTGTTCCCATAATGAAAACTATAGTGCATATAAGGAAAATATTCCAGGCTGTCATAAGCCCCAGTTCCCATCTTGCTAACACGAGGCTGGAGGGCATGAGGATGCAACAAAAGTGGAAAACAGAACTGGGCCCAGAAAAGTTTTATTACATCTTTTCTCCATTTATTTTCTTCCCCAAAGAAGTCTTAAGAAATATAAATTCCAAGCTGCATAGGGTTTCTTTTTTTCTTCTTTTTAAACTTTGCAAAGTTTTCAGAGTTTTATCCCGCGTTAGCAAGCCCACAGATCCAGGTGGTTTCCAATGGGATCTCAGCCCATGGAGCTTTGCTCAACGTTGCTACTTTGTTTCTGAGCAGCTGAGTCCACTATGACCTTGCTGCTAAGCGCCCTGAGATGGTGCGGGCAAGGGCAGAAGCACAGCCGACGAGAGAGATGTCCTGTACTGCAGACAGACTGGGCTCCAACTGCTTTCAGAGAAGTCAGTAGTGTCACACTGGAATGGAAAAAAAGCTCACCTCTTCTGATACAAACTTTAGTGTTCTAATTAAATCCTCCGTTCTTCCCCTGCCCCTTACAAGGGGCTTGACTTTACTGTTAACACTTGAGCATAAAAAACAGGCCTTCTTTAGGGGCACAGGGCTCGACTCAGTTGCCTAAATGTGGAGATCTACTGCCACATGAGATCCCCCATAGTACTCTGCCTGGCCAGCAGCAGCTGGTCCAGAAAGGCACGACTCTTCCCCAGGGCTGGTGCTACAGCTACTGGTCCCACCTGGATGGCAGAGATCTCAGGCGGCAGGAGACAATTAGGCAACTTAATCAAGTCCCTTTCTAAAGGGCTAATGGAGAGAAGCAGCACCAATGACTGATGTAATAAGGGAATCTTCATTAGCATTACCAAGGGCTTAGTTAGGCATGACTGGGAGCTGGTCTCCACACTCCCATGCTGTTGTTTTCCTAATCCACTTCACGCAGACAGCCTCCGCTCCTACAGCCTGAAGTTCACGGCGCTCTGCCCAGCCTTTATTGTCAGGCCAGGGTTAGCGGCTGCATCCCAGGCCCAGCGGAGCGGGGCAAGCCCAGGCAAGAGCAGGCAACACTCCACCCAACAATAGGTTTTTTTTCTGCCAGCGTTCAAACAGCCCCTTTCCAAAGCATTTTCCTATTCAAGACAGACCCACAAACTCGGACACCATTCAGCAGACTCATAATTTGGATGATTAAATGCCTGTGTTTTTCTGTTGCATTTTGTCCAGCCAGGCAAAATGCAAGTTCCTTCCCAAACAGGCTGTAATGCTTTCAGTATTTTAAGCATCCAAAGCCAGTCTGCTCCCATTGCAAGCACCTAGGTAGATTGGCAGCCAATACTATCTAAACATCATCAACTTTATGATTGCTCATAGAAGTGATTGTTTCAGGCTTATTCAGCCTTGACAGTTTGAATGTGGGAAGGTTTCAGAGGAGGAGTGAGATTGTAAATATCTCTTTGACAAACACTGCTGCATCACACACAAAAATAAAAGGGGGAGATACTTTTAAAACTGCCTTAAAAATCAATTCTGAATGATGAAATCTCCCTCCAAACAATTGCCGCTTGGTAGAGCAGGGAATAAGTTGCTTTGGGTGAATTCTGGCAAGAAGTGGTTGGCATCTAGTCCAGTTTCAGGAGTAGAAGATTTTAGGAGCTGATCTCACACTCAGTCTGAACTCACATCAGCGCCAGTGACTGAGCACTGCAGGATCAAAACTACATAAGATCTGGGGGGTACCTCTATCTGGCCTGCAGCTGCATGGTTTGGGCCTGGCCTGGCAAGGTACTGCATACCTGTGTTTGCTGGTGACTTCAGGGAAGATGGGGTTCCTCAGAACCTCTTACATTCAGGCCCTGGAGCACCATTTCCTGCTCTGATCATCAGCTATAAATGTTGATAAATATAAGTGTTTTGCCTTCATTTGAATTGCCCAGAGCTGTAAAATGACCTCTCTCAAGTATAAACCAGTGCAGATATAAACCTCCTCTCCCACTCTTCCCTGCCCACCCTCCCTTGCACCTCTACCCAAGCCCTTCCCCACCTCAGTTCTTTACCTCCTTCCACAATTTTATATCTAGTTTTCATGAACCCACAGAAATGCTTTTGTAAATAATGCTGTACAGTTTGTAACCATCATGTAAGCCTGTCATCAGTGCCAGAGTCCGTCTTGCCCTCTCGCACGTTTTAAAGTCAACAGAGGAAAGTTAGAGTTGAATGGCCCACCAGTGAGCTATAGGGTCATCTCTGTGTGGGACAAATGTATATTCCTGTAAGATTGCATTTTTATCTAAGGAATGATGTTATTTTAAAATTGCTAATAAATTTCTAAACAATGTCCAGATTTGTTTAATATTGTAAATGTTATCAGAACCCCTTTGACATTGCTCCCTTCTCTCAGCAGCAGCTGAAAAATAAGGCAGCTTCCTGCAGCCCCTTACTTCCCACCAGCAGTCCTGCTGCCATCGGTGGGTGTTTAAGGGGCTGCAGAACCGCCTTGGACAGTCACAGCCTGCCCTGTCAAACAGTAACTTAGGAAATCCAGCCACTCTCTGTACTGTTGTCACTACAGCAATTCTGCTGTGTCATGACGGCCAAAGTGTGACTCATGCATAACCACACACTTCACATTTCCTCCACAGGATTCTTTTTTACCAAGCATATGCAACAAAAAAATGGATGCCTGCAGCCTAAATACAGCGTAATCAGTAGATACATAAGCCATGAAGCTAATGGGATGATAATAAGTAGCATACCATGCATTTACTTCTCGATTGAACAAATTGTTCTACCATGGTTATCAAGTAATTACGCTGCAATGCCAGCTGAGCAGTGTATTTCCTGTCGCAGCACCATAAATCATAGTGCATTCAGTCCAAGTCCGTTGATGTAAGACTGAGCAAAATAACTCCTCAAGAAAACAGTGTTTTTCTTCAATTACATGTATATATATACATATATTTTCCCTGACCTGCATGCAAAAGCCAGAACCAAAGGCATTGCTGCTGCTGTTTATTAACGGCACCACAAAATGGTAAAACCCAGGAAGTGATTAAACCCTGTGGATGTTATCAGCATGAGGCTTCGGAATGGCAGAGCGAGCACCAGAAACCTCGTTATCTCCAGGCCCGGACCAGCCCTCAGTTAGGCAGCTGCCACCACAAAACCACACAAAACTGCCGTGTGTCAGTTGAAGCCCAGCAAACGGTTCAGCTTTGCTGAAAAGCTTACTGAGCTGGAAACCCAGCCAAGCTCCCTGTGGCCAGGCTATAGCTTTGTGTGAAAACCGTGGCTGGTAACGGGTGAAAGCCGGCTGCGGGTGTGCTGTGGTGTGAAGAACGGTGTGAAACCCTGAGTGAAACCTATGAGGCAGCTGAAACGCTGTGATGACCACAGACAAGTAAAAGCTTTGCACAGCCCTCGGTGAACTGGATGCATTTAAAATAGCCCCACGACAGGAAAAGTACAATATACGCCTATAATGCTTGTTACTGGGTAGTTGCAGACCACTGCCGATGTTGGTTTTTCATGCTTATGCTATTTTCCCGAAGCTGGAGGCGTGCCCCGGGGATGAGCACACAGACCTCGCAAACCCCTCCGTTTACTAGTGAAAACCAAGAACTAAAACACACCCCGGGTAAAACCCAGTTCGGCGTCTTGGCCCCGACCTCGGCTCTCAGGGCCCTGCCCAGCGGGGCTGCAACTCCCGTCAGGAGTCACCCGGGGTTCAGAACAACCGGAAGAAGGGCGGCGAGGAGGGCACTGCCGGGACCGAGCAGAGCCCAGCCCAGCCCGGCCCGGCCCGCGGCTCATACCGGCACCCTCCCAAGGCCAAACATCAGACCAAACCGTCGCTCGCGGCGGGCG